>OVBE01007464.1:0-18449 GCA_900406425.1 Iberis pinnata
TAATTTTGTAGGTTTTTTGAATTTTTAAATAAAATTTTGAAATTTTTATGATTTTTTCTGATTTTTTTAAATTTTTTTAGAATTTTTTAGAATTTTTTATTAAAAAATCGAATTTTTTGAAAAAAAAAAAAAGTCAACGCGGTCAACGCGCCGTTAACTTTTCCGTTAGAGAAAACGGCGGAAATGACGGCGNAAGATTTTTAATGCGATTTTTAATAAATTAAAGGTTAAAAGTGCTATTGGTTGAGTACCAAGGTTTAAAGTGCTAGAAAGTGACACTCTGCAGGTTTTCTATGCGATTTTCCCAATACAAATATATAAATCGTCTATAGAGTTTTATAAGGTAACTATAAAAATGGAGCTAATTTATAAACATCCAAAAGTTAAATTATAAAACTACTTATATATACATACATACATATATATATATATATATATATATAAATAAGGCAGATTATAAAATGGTATGTTGAGAAGAAATTATTAGTGTATGCTTTGAAAAATTATATTTCACATGATATATAGCTACATTATTCGTTAAATGTCAAATGTTTAGTTGTTTCGGTAGGCACTAGATGACCAGAAAGGTCCTAATAAACCGGCGTGATTATGGGAAGTCTCATTTTCTTCGCTGGAGGTATCAAAACTTTCAAACAACATATTGCCTCATAATTTTTTTGTATTTCATATGTTCTCATAATTGTCAAGTGAAGAATATGACAGTTTTCACATTCATTGGTTGACATCATTTTGGGAAATTATATTATTTATTTGGGGTTGATTGAAATTTTCTTCCAGACCGAGGACGAAATAAGTCATATATATGAGTCTTCTCATTGTTATGTAATTTTTGCTGTTGCCAAAATAATTCATTGTATCATCTTCAACCACTATAAATCCTGCACTTTTAAGTTAGCCCCGAAAACAAATTAAGAGGATTGTCAGTCCGAAGAATAGAGCCAGACTCTTGTTCTGCATTTAGGTCCATCCCTGTTAAAATATTCGTCCTAGAATCAAGTTGGACATCTTGATTCAGGCGTATAAGGGAATAAATGCTTCACAATGAACACATCAAATGTCTATACATCATTTGGTAAGCTTAATCTATACACATATGCATTAATCTTCTCCACAACTTCCAACTATCCTATTTCTTTTGGTTTTAACTAAAGGACTATAACCTAAAACGTTTATTGGGCATGTAAAGCATATAAATGTTATAGATAAATCCTTGTTACTATGCTTATTATATTGATGACACTGTAAATTTACTTAATGACATTAAAGTATGTGTTAAAACATATGTATTATTAGAATTTACCTATGATTAATAGACAACATATATATTATTTGAGATTTAAGGGTCTTCTCGATCGGGATGGGCAAAAAATCCGAAACCCGAAACCGAACCTGAAAAGTACCATAACTGAGACCGAATCGAACCCGAACCGAAATGAAACTAAAAAAAATACCCAAACAGGTTTTTTTCCTAAAAGTTTGGATACTGGAAACCGAACGAGTATTACCCGAAACCCGAAAAACCTGAATGGATACCCGAACTTATGATTATTAAATTAAATATGTAGTTATATATAAGTCATATTTTAAATGTTATATATATTAATATATAATATCAAACTTATTTATAACTACATATTTTAATATATATATATATATATATATATATATATATATATATATATATATATNAATACTTTATCAATATTAGGTGGATATACAAAACTTGGCATAATTAGAAAGTTGGTAATAATATACCACACATATCTCTTTTATAGCCCTTGACAATACACATGTGGTCTTTTTTTACTCTCTCTGTCATTTTTTTATTTTCTAAATTCCATCACTTTTTCATTTTTCTGGCAAATAAAAGCATGCAGAAAAATAACATAATCACAAAAGTTACATAAAAACAACGTATATTTTTATGAATCGAATGTGACTAAAACCATTTTAAATGGATATATATTTTTTAAATAGTGAATAGTAATTTTGGTTAATAAAATATAAACCCAGAAATAGTCGGACTACTGAACGTAATAGTCGGACTATTAAAAAGAATAGAAACTCAAAACTCCAAAATAGAAACCAAAGAACCCAAAATAGAATCTCAAAACCCCAAAATAGAAATCCAAAACTCCAAAATATAAAACCTAAACAAAAAAACCCAAAACCCCAAAAAGAAACCCAAAATATACAACATTATGTATAAAACATGGACTAAAATATAAACCCTAAACTCCAAAATATAAACCGTAAACTCCAAAATATAAACCGTAAACTCCAAAATATAAACCCAAAACCCCAAAATATAAACTCAAAACCCCAAAATATAAACTCAAAACCTAAAAATATAAATCCTAAACTCTAAAATATCAACCCAAAACTCCAAAATATAAACCATAAATCCAAATTTTAGACCCCAAAAATAAGTAATAAAAAACCAAATTAGTCACAAAAAACAAATAAGATTAGGCAACAAATCTAGTTTAAAAAAATAAAAGAAAAAGAAATGGTATATATGAATATAATGTATATTGTCCATGGAGAGAGAGATAGAGGATATGTAGGCTCATGGGTTATTTTCTTAATTTTAGAGTATAATATGTATATCCAATGCAATCACTCTATATATATATATATTGATCAATTCATGAAAAATATATTTTAAATGTTAAGTTGTGTAATTTAATGGAGTAATGAGTTTTTTTGGTTTTATCTATATTTATTTATATATTTAGTTCTATAATTAAGTTGAATTAGTATAAGAAAAAATCTTGTATAATTTTGAACAATAATTTAAGGTTCATAGAATAAATAAATTCAAAAGGAAAAGAAGAAGAAATCATATTTACACTAATTATTAAACATAATTAACACTAATAAAAATTTTAAATCGATTCAAATCATAAAATTTTAGGTCGGCTTGGTTTGATTTTTTTTGTATCAAAAAGTTCGAATATTTTGAACCCGACCTGAACCCAAAGTTAAAATACCCGAACTCGACCCGAAACTGCAAAATTCCCGGAAAGAGTCTAGACCTTCTTACTGAAAAATCTAAAAACTCGACCCGAACCCGAACGGGTACCCGAATTCCCACTTCTATTTCTCGGTGTGAACAATACAAAGTTGAAATTAGTTTCTGATATATGAAAGAAATCATGTCTCTAATGATATGTGATCGCCATGATTCGACCAATTATAAATTTATTATGATAACTAAGGGTGGAGAGCTTGATATAAAAATGCACACTAAAATCAACAAACCATAAAGTCTATACGAAGACTAAGTGTAAGAATGTAAGAATATATATTTTTATGTGGCCTATACATTTTACGGTTTATTTATAAAAAAATAATTTCACATAAAAATTAATGACTTTAGAATAAAAGACGATACCATGATGAATCAATTTCTGGTTAATAATATTTTTAAAAATGAGTATATCTATAGTACTCCTTATGGTTAGCCTCTCTGTTAATAATCTTATATATATGACATAAAGAGATTTGAATGTGAAAGAAATGAAAGATCAATATTGAATCCATATTTATGCCAAATTAAAACATAGATAAGGTTAGTTAATTTTCTCTTTCTCACAGAAATTGATATGGTCGAATGATTGAAATCTAGATGGTTTTGGATTAGATTTCTTAATAAAAATTCATAAAAAGGTTTACACTTTACACATATCACAATATAAAGCAATAAGTTTTAATGTTTAGGACATATGTAGAAGGTTAAGATGAGGGAAACTGTTGATATTCAGTAGGCCTAGTCTTCTGTTACAGGCCAAGGCCTCATTATCCATTTTCGAATAAACCCAGATCCTTACGAGGAAAAGCATGTCCTACTTTTCTTTTTTTTGGAATATTATCCAACTTGTCACAATCTTTTTTTTCCCTTATGGAAGAATAAGCATACATACTGGGAAAAAAAAAAAAAAAAAAAAAACANCAAACAAAAAGGAACGGAAAGAACCAAATTAAACTTGAACAAAACCGAACCTACCAAGAGAACCGAGACCGAAAGAAGAAGCTGCTCAATACCAAAAAACTCCGGAAAGGGACTACTTCAACGAACACAGCATCCTGAGGCCACGAAGGGAACAACCGATTAGAAACCCCTGAGGAGGAAGGATGGACTTAAAGTCCAAGGCAAGCAACAAGGTCCAGAGGTGCAGGAACAGAGATGAACGAGAAAATGAGACCACCGTCAAAAGAAGGACCAAAACCAACGGGTTGAGGAGACCTAAACCGAGTGAAAATGGAAGAGAGGAGCAGCTCTGGTTGGGAAAAGATCCTCAGAGCCTACCCGACAGACCATTCTCGCAAACCATCCAATTACTGTTTAGCTACACAACAACCCGGAAGGGCAGGCCACCAAGATAACTTGCAAAAACAAACATCGAAAACAAACCGCAACACCTTGGCCATGAGACGACAACACCTTGTCAGAGACAATGCACGCTTAAAACATATCCCGAGGAGATCTGGTGACCCGAGACATAACCCGCAACTAACCACCAACACCAAACCGAGACCCTAACACTCGAAGCTTACTGGGCAGGAGATCCAATCCAGAAACCGGCAGGCAAAATGATTAAGAAACCAGAGGAGAATCCCGGAGAACTCGAAGCTACTCCCACCAATGCCTAAACTGCGAAAACGGCCGGAGAGACCGCCAACAGTGGCACCCGAAACAGATCCGGAAACGGATATGAGATCTACCCATAGCCAACAGCGAAGAGAACTGCGCTGGAAAAGAAGAAACCAAAGACACGAGCCAGGCGGAGCAATGGAAGATCTGGCCACCGCTGCCGCCAAAAAACCCTAGCTACCGCCACAAAACCCTAGCCGACTGAAGCTCCGGCGTACTTTGACACCGTAGAGATGATAAGCGGCACGTCAAAGAGAGTGGGAGAAGGAGGAGAAAAACCTGGAAATCGCCAGAAGTCCACCGTCGAAGGGGACGCCGACGGTGAACGAAGAACGGCGCACGAGATTGTGGGCAGACAAAGAAAGGTGTGGTGGGGGGGGGGCTTCGTGAAACACCCCATCCCGGATACTAAGTCTGCAGACGATCATTTCACCTCCAAAGTCACTAAGTGACTCGGCCAATGAGTCTGTTTTTAAGCCTTAGCCGTTTTTAAGTCAAATTCATGCGAGGTTCGATATTTTTATTAAGCCTTTAGGTAATTCAGAGACTAAATGATGCAATGGAATAAAAGAGTGATTTTATTAATATAAACAGGATTCAATACAACTTGTTCATTTTTTTGCTATAAAAGTCTATGACAAG
Organism: Iberis pinnata; assembly: GCA_900406425.1. Taxonomy (NCBI): domain Eukaryota; kingdom Viridiplantae; phylum Streptophyta; class Magnoliopsida; order Brassicales; family Brassicaceae; genus Iberis; species Iberis pinnata. The sequence continues at coordinate 5,321 of OVBE01007464.1, forward strand.
TAAAACATATTGATCCTTTAAAAAATACCCACTCTTGTACACTACTCTTCATTCCGGCCTTCAGTCTCGCGCTAAGCCACATCCTTCCCGAAATCCCTTTTAGTCCGTGAAACAGAAAGAGGCATAAGTAATCCACAAATTACTTAGTGAGGCAATTTAGATTGCCTTAATCGTATAAGTTTAAGTTTAGTTTAATTCAATCTGTTTTCTTAAGTCCTTTTTACATTTCAGAATTTCCAGACAATCCGCGGATTCGAGCCAAGGGTCTTGGTCGGATTGGGTAAGTTCTGGCAGAATCACCCGTTCCCCAGACACTTGTCCCATCTGCCTCACCTTGAGTCCGCATCAACAGACTGGCTGGATATTCCCTTATTCGCTTAAACAGTAAGTTTCTATGAGATGCGACCATGCGACCATGCAAGACATATTGAATTGCGCATGACCATCCGCACGGTTCTTCAGTCACAGACTTGGCCGTTTGGAGAGACATAATCGCCGGTTTGGCTAAGATATGGAGCCTTGGCTGAAGCCACGGTCCGATTGCACTCACCTTTGTCTTTATCGGTGAACCCGCCATTTTCCCACTCGGACTGAATAGAATCACGATCTGCCCGTCCGTTTATCTGATCACGCCTAATTTGCTCTTAATTCCGCACCCAAATGCTTTAGTCAAATTTTAGAGATTTTTGGTGGTTTGTGCATGCGCGAAAATGGGGCTAAGGCACTCTACTTATAGAGTTTGCCCATAACCGTCCAAAACCGCCAAGCCAACTTGTGCTTGTTCGAACTAGCATGATTTTCCCGAACAGGTGCGAGTTGGCATAACTTCTCAACCGCCAAACAGACCAGCTCGGCCCAACTGCCCAACTGCCCAACTAGTGTCCAGTTCACTTAGCTGGACCAGCTGGCCTGAGCTAGTTTGAGCTGACATGAACTAGACTGGGCTAAGCTGAGCTACAACTCAGCTCATCCAACAACCTTAGCTCGATTGTTCAGCTTCCTCGAGCTAAACCCGGGCCAATGAGCTAGCCCGAGATCTTTACTTAGCCATTTGAACGATCAATGTTTTATGGCTAAGTCCAACATTCGGATTCCCCCTTTCTAAGCCAGTTTTCCTTAGCAAAAACCCATGGCTAAGTTTTTGGCTAGGATCATCGAACTTTAGGAAGTTTGGGGATGTTACAAGTCTCCCCCACTTGCAATGGATTCGTCCTCGAATCCAAGCTTCAACTCCCTTGTGGTTAATTGACCCAAATCCCTACCTTTTTGTTCCTTAGCCATACAACCAATCATCCCCAAATGGCTAAGTAACAAAAAGATAGGTGATGACTCTGAATTTTCATGGTTTTTAGAAGTCATTTAACTTCGATTTTGAGGTCTTTAGGCGTGCATGTATCACATTTATAGTCGTTTTCAGTAAGTTTGTGATTTTTTGGACTTTTGCATTAGAATTCGCATATGCACGCATTTTGGAGATTTTTCAAGACTTTCATGAGTTTTCAGGAAGGTTTTGTGAGAACTCAGCCTGGAATAGACCAAAACTCAACCTGGAATGGACCAACACTCAACCTAGATCGATCCCACTCAAAGCACACTCAACACCTGGATCGATCTCATGACAAGCCTGGATCAATCTCAGGACAAGCCTAGATCGATGTAAGGTTTACACCTGGATCGATCTCCTCTTCATCTTGGATCGATCTCCACTCCAAGTCTGGATCAATCCAGATCGATCTTAACATCAAGTCTGGATCGATCCCAGATCGATCTCAAACCTTAAACCAGATCGATCTCAAGCTTCACTCTGGATCGATCCCAGCTCAACACTGGATTGATTCTGGCTTCAACCTGGATCAATCTCAAGCACACACCTGGATTGATCGCAAGCTCAAACTTGGATCGATCTCGTTCAAGAATTCCCAGCTTGGATCGATCTCGCACTCTTCTTAGCTCGAGTCAAACACGCTCCGATCCGACCAATTTAAATCCGGAATGGACCTGAACCAAGATCCAAGCCAATGATTAGTTTTTGTCTTTAGTGCGATTTAGCTTTTTTCTGAACACTATAAAAGCCTTAAAGCGCCTCCTTTTACCTAAGTCTTGTTTTTCTTTCCTTTTTAGGTTTTTTTCTTAGGTTTTCATTTCCTTTGTTGTTCTTGATGTTCTTGGAGTAAAAACCCAGAATCCTTTTAGTTTATGCTAATCTACTGCTTTCTTTTACTTTCCTACTTAGCTTTAGGTTGTTGCTGATCTGGTGCATGTTGATATTTCATTTTCGTTTTTAATCTTCTGTTTTAAGGTTTGATCATTTTCTGGGTAGTCACTGTTCCATTGTTGTTCTTGCTTTTCTGGGTTTGAGTTCTTACTGTTCTTGCTGTTCTTCAACTGTTTAACTTTTGATCATCATGTTTAGCTTTGAATTTGTCATTTCTGTTTTTCCTGTTTTCATTTCCATGTGTAGTGAGTAGTTTCCTGAAATTACTGAGGATGGGGTAGACTAGGGTTGATGTCCTGATCTCACCTTAGGCACCTAAGCTTGTTTGAATATACATCTCTTCTGTTCATTGTGCTTAATGCTGGTTTCTTTCATGCCAATCAAAATATGATTTTGGATATTCCAGCGCCCGAAAAGCGTTCAATGGAATGTCTGATCATGGTGATTTCATAGACGAGTATATCCTTACGCAACGCCCGAAAAGCGTTCAATGGAATGTCTGATCATGGTGATTTCATAGATGAGTATATCCTTACGCAACGCCCTAGATGCTTAGGATATGCATCTCAGCCTAGGGGATGGATGTTTAGGGGGATTTATGGTTTTGGTAGGTTGGTTCTTAATGCTTTCTAGGTAGTGTACCGTTAACAGGAGTTAGGTCTGGTGATTGCTTAGGTTGATTCCATTTATCAAGGGATTGGACTTGGTTACTTATGAAACTATCGTCTAGGGATATCTCACTGTTGTTTGAGGTATTTTAGGTGCTTAGGTAGATTGGGACGGATCTCTGGTTGATTACCCTTTGTCCTGAGGAATTGCTTCACACTTGTTACATCTTTCACCTTCTCTGCTTTCACTCTGTTTTTGCCTTTTAGTCTTTTATGCTCTTTGTTCTGTTTATGCTTTTTAGTTCCAACATATTTCATTTTACTTAGGACCTGTTAGAAAACCACCCATTTTTATTGTTTAGCTTGACTTAGAAGCATTCATTGCGATCTTGATTGATAGTGCACACCCATTTGGATTGATATTTCATCTATACTACAATGATGGAGAATTGATACCTCATGACCTCAAAAATCCTACTATCAATTTGGCGCCGTTGCCATTTGGGTGTTGTTTATTACATTCTAGATTTTGGATCTTTTGAGATCAAGCCTCTTTTACTACTTTACTTACCTGTTTACCTTTGTTTGATTTCTTTTCTGGTTAGCAGTGTACGAACCCGAGAAGCAGAGGACCAACAAACTTGATACCTCTCATTGAAGACATCAGAGCTCTTGAACGGGAACACTCTCGGGCAAGACGTGAACACGAACGTGCGGAACACTTGAAACAGTTGGACTTACAAATGGCGAACAACCCTGAACAAGACAACCAGCACACTGTGCTGGTGACAACCCCAACACTCACACCATTAGACATGGGATCAGTCCACCTGCAGTTCAAAACAACAACTTCGAGATCAAGCATAGTCTGATCGCAATGGTGTAGGGGAAAAAGTTCCACGGTCTACTTATGGAGGATCTATTCGATCATCTCGACGAGTTTGATCGCTTCTGCAGCCTCACGAAGATGAATGGTGTGAGTGAGGACGCTTTCAAACTACGCCTTTTCTCTTTCTCTTTGAGGGAGAAGGCACACCAATGGGAGAAGTCACTCCCAAGAAACTCCATCAAAACCTGGTATGCCTGCAAGAAAGCATTCCTTGCAAAGTTCTTCTCAACTTCCAGAACAGCCCGACTGAGGAATGATATTTCAGGCTTTGCACAGAAGAATGCTGAAACCTTCTCTGAAGCATGGGAGAGCTTCAAGAACTACACAATTCAATCCCCCCATCACGGATTCAGCAAAGCTTTACTACTCAGCACCCTTTATCGAGGTGCCTTTCCCAAGATTCGAATGTTGCTAGATACAACAAGCAATGAGAACTTCCTCAACAAAAGTGTGGATGACGGATGGGAGTTGGTAGAGAACCTTGACCAATCTGATAGGATTTAAAGTGAGGACTATGACAAAACACCTCGAGGTAGTTCTACTTATGATGATAGCACTAAGAAGGAGATCAAGGAACTGAATGAGAAGTTGGACAGGTTACTCCTGGGTCAACAACATCAAGTCCACTTCATCACTGATGAAGAACAACTTCAGATACAAGCTGGGGAGGCTAACCAGCAAGAGGAAATGTGCTACGTGCAGAACCAAGGTGGTTACAATAAGGGGTACTTCAACTACTCCAACAACCTTGGTCTTTCTTACAGAAGCAACAACATTGCTAGCCCACAAGACCAAGTGTACCCACCTCAACAATAGAAGAACTCTCAACCCTTCAACAACTATAACCAGAACAGAGGTTACTTCCCAAAGCAGCAACAACAAAATGGTTTTCAACAACCACAACAACAACCTACTGGTGCACCTCCTGGTTTCTCATCTAACCAACCTCCAGCTCAACCCTTCAACATTGAAGCTATGTTACAGTAACTTCTTCAAGGTCAAGCCAATTATGCACTGGAGACATCAAAGAAATTTGGTGAAATCCAACACAAGATGGACACTTCATTCGGTGAAATCTATTCGAAGCTTGAAACTCTCAACTCTCGGGTCACTACTCTTGAGGGAAAACCGCATCCACTTCTGCTTCTACGAATGGTCAACTCCTAGGAAAGTCTGTGCAGAACCCAAAGGACTATGCTAACATCAATGCCATCTATCTCTAGCAGACAACTGATATTCCTACTCCAACTTACGCTCTTATTTGCACTGAGGAAAATGTGATTCAAGTTGGGGGGATTTGAGTTCAAACTTAGATGCACCTCTGGATTATGAATAGTATGTTCCTGTTAAAAAGCCTGTTGAGAAGTCACCTACTCCAAAAGAGATTGAAAAACCTTATGATCCACCACCCTATGTCCCAAGACTGCCATTTTCATCACGTTTCATGAAAGAGATCATGGCGAAATACCCAGATGTCTTTGAGAAACCTATGAAGGAAGAGATAGCTCAGGAAGTGCTGGAACCATCTGAACAGTGCAATGCCTTGATAACAACAAAACAAGAGGATCCTAGTTCATTCACCTTGCCTTGCTCACTAGGATCCCTGACCTTTAACAAATGCCTATGTGATTTGGGAGCTTCCATCAACTTAATGCATGTGTCCACTGTCATGAAGCTGAGATTCGATGAGTTCAAGGCTTCCAACATAACTTTGTTGATGGCAGACAGATCGGTTAGGCATCTTGTTGGTATCTTAGAAAGCTTACCCATCAAGATCAAATATGCAACAATACTCACAGACTTTGTGGTATTGAAGATGGATGAAGAGCCTAAGGATCCATTAATCTTTGGAAGACCGTTCCTAGAAATAGTTGGAGTTGTAATCAACGTCAAGAAATGTCACATTAAGCTGAACGTAGGAAGAGGTCCAAAAATGATTTTCAACATCATGACCAAAACTAAGAATCTCACTGTCCAAGGTCAGCTATTCTCTGTGAAGGAACTGAATGAAGGAAATCCAAAGAATGTGCACTCAAGTAGTGAAGTAGTTGAAGATGGATTGGGAAAGGAACCAACAAAGTCTGGAATGCACCATGAAAGTTTCAAGCTTATTAAGGAACCAGATAAAGAAGCTTCTGTAGAGTTAAAATAAATAAGGACATTGGTAATGTCAAGAGCTGAAGGCAACCTGAATGATCCAGGAAAAGGAAATCCTGAATTCAAACCTCAACCTGAGTATGTACCACCTCAGAAACCACCATCAGATATTCCAATTTCTGAAAAGTACTTGGAGTCTCATACCCAAAGCTTGGAAATCAAAATTGGAAAGCAAGTATTTTTACTTAACAAAAGGTTCAAGTACTATATGGGGAATTCGGATCCACTATGTTCTAATAACTTCATGATTAAGGAAATACTTTCTGGTGAAGACATCATACTTGCTGTGGAAGTTGATGAAAAGCCTAAGCTGAACTACAAGGTTGATCAGAACATTGACGAAAGAGCTTTCTCAGAAAAGACCTTGATCCTCTTTGGAGAGCCGTCTCAGGGTCGTTAATCCTAAAAATAGGAAGTCAAACTTAGTGACTTAAAACAAGCTCACTTGGGAGGAAGTCCCATGTCTATCTCTGTACATATTTTAATTTCAATGCTTTTCAAATTTCAGTTCTTGGTTTAATGCAATTTAGTTTTCAATTTGTTTTGGTGTTCCAGGCACTTACAGAATGAGTTTCGAGAATCTTGCAAATAGGGTAAAAATGGGATATGGACCAGCTACAACAAACACAACGAGACCGAGCCATGCTCAATAATGATCGATCCGCACTCATCAAATGATCGAGCAACAACAACCATAGATCGATCCACTTTGTTTGGATCGATCCATTCTCAACACTTGGATTGATGAGAGCTCGAGCCACCGATCGATCCAAAACATAGTCGTGATTGATCCACTTTCAACAATGGATTGATTCAGACATTCAACTTCCAATCGATGCGTTTTCAACACTAGATCGATCCAAGGTATCGATCCATTTTCAACGTTGGATCGATCCGCACCTTAACGCCAAGATCGATCCATATGCTCGAACCGTCACCAAGTCGTTCTATGAAGTTGTGATCGAACCAAGCTTCTCTCACTCAAGGACAAAAGATCATCTCCACTTGCCCACTTGCCTCTTTTATCCCATGGACAAAAGATCACCTCCATCACCTCTCTTACAGCCCCACTACTCAAGGAAATGTCTACTCAACCCTTCCAAGATTCCCTTACACACCCACACCCCCAATGTCCCCTCTCCACATGCACCATCTTTACTCCTCCACCACAAGCATCCACTCACCACCACCTCCTCAAAATCGCCAATAGCTCTATATTAAGGGAGTATCTCTCACTCTTTCACTCATCACATTCACAACAATTCTCTCTAAAAACAATTTTTCTCTAAGAAATTTCAATTAGAAGCATTTCTCTCACAAAGATTTTTCAACAAGCTATAATCACTTGCGAAAATCGGTTTCACCCCTTAAATTTTTCGAACTTCATCTTTAAACTCCTTTATCGGTTTCAATATAATTTTCTGCAAAAACTCGATTTCGTTCTTTCATAAACAAAAACGTTTTTATTAAACCGATTTTGGCTTGCATAAATCGATTGAACTAAGGGTGATAAGGTAGCACATGAAACATGAATCGAACTTGATGATTCTTTAAGTAACTTGCATACCCAACACATTTTTGAGAATGCATATTTAGCACTTGTTGAACTCCTTCAGCTCTTTGAACAATACTCACACACCTTCGTTTCTATATTGTCTTTTCAGGATTAAGGATGTCTTAACCATCACGAGAGAGAATCATAAGAAGGCAACAAAGAGAGCGAGCAATCTTTAGAGCAATAGAGGAAGAACTTGAGGTTTCTCCTGAATTTTCACCAAACACCCCATTATCTCAAGAAGGAAAATCCAAGGACAGGAGATTGCTGAGCGTTTACAGCAAACACGGGAACAAAGGGAAATTCAAGAGCATCATGATCTCCTCATTGTACAAGCAGAACAAGAAAGAGAGAGAGAAAGAGCAGAGCTCGAAGGCTCCCAAAGGCGTTCAATCATAAGGTGGGGAAAACAAATTGCAATGGAGGATGAGAGTAGCAGTGAGGACCCTACGTTTCAAGTAGAAGAAGAGATGAGTGCTGATATCCAGGAGTATTATGCTAGATTTGTGAGTTCGATAGTACAAGAGGGAACTTCCCGAATGGAAGTTGAGGAGAGTTCTGCCCCTCCCCACCTAGAAGCTCTCCTTTCACGAAGCTTTAAAGGAACTCGGTTCCCTCATAAGCCAACGATGGGAGCTTTAGGGATAGCAAAAGATATGCCCATCTCTTCAAAGCAACAAGCTTAGAGAAGCTCATGACCGCTCACAATGATGGGTACAATAAAGAAACCTGCCACTTCCTTGCAACGGTCGAACTACACTTTGATGATGATGATATGTTGGGATATATCACATTCTTAGTGCGGGGACAAAGCTATGAACTTTTCGTGGTGGATTTGAACCGCCTCTATGGGTTCTCGGATGATGGGAACATTGATAACCTTCCTGAGTATGTAAAGGAGGAGTTGTCTGCATTGTGGACGACAATAAGGGTTGGAGCCTATGGTCCAGGAAAATCGAAATGCTCAGGAATAAGAAGCCCGGTTCTATGGTATTTCCATAGATCGATTGCAAATACTAGATTTGCAAGGGAGATGACTGGGCATGTTACTGATGGAGAAATGGGGATGATGGATACAGACTTAATGCGCACACTGCAATGCACATCTGACGGTCATCCAATGGAAGGAGATAGCTAACTCTAGCCTATCTTGGATCTTAATAAACCAATTGATGTGGTATAGAGACTGGGCTACGGAGGCCTATAAGAACGGGGTCCGTGGAACCTTGACGGTCGGGGGAATCGTAACACCGATCCTAAGAACCTGCAACATTCCTCTGGAGGGCAGATGTCACCCAGCAAGGTTAATTGACCTAACTTATTTGAAAAACTCTCATTTTTTCGAAGGGATAACCAGTGATCAGAAGTATAGCTTCATTCATCCAAGCTTGGGAGCTGCACTCCTGTCATTCCCCAATGAGAAGATCACAACAATAAGGAAGGGGAACAACATAGACTTCCAACCAAAAGCAGATTTTCTGATATCTTACCAGCACGAGGAAAGAGAGGAAATAGCTGAAGAAGCAAACATTGAAGAAACAGAAGCTCCGGCTGATCAGGATCTAAATGAACCTGACTGTTATCATTTCGAAGAAGCCCCAACAACTAGACAGGGAAAGAGCTTGGCAACAACTCATAAAAACATAAGCAAACTTCATAAATGGAACGAGTTCCAAGACAGCAACATCACCAGGAAGTTCAAGGAGATGACCTCTCAGATTAAGAAACTCACCCTGAAGCTCAACAAGGCCACATCCTCAAAGAAGCAAGGGTCCCCCAAACACTTAGAAATAAGCAAGTCCATCACCAACAGTCCAAGGAAACCTCAAGTTGAGCAACCTCACCATCACTCCTCTACAGATCCTGAAACAACGCAGAGGAGGAAGAGACACCACTACGAAAGAGAACCGTGGATCAGCTAGCCAACGAACCATTCAACAACCTCACCTACTCCAACAACATCAGGAAGTTCAGCAACAAGAAGAAGAAGCACATGATGCAAACTCGGGATACTATGATATGATGCATGAGTATTTTCCTTGAGAATCATCCACACCTTTTGAGGTCCATCCCAATCCCACCCTTCATTGTATAATCTACTTGTTGTGCTTTGATTTTTGTTTGCTATGTCTGTTTGCTGCTTCTGATTGTTGTCTGAGTTTAAAATGTTTTTCTGTTTTTACTATCCTGTCCTTCCTTGAGTCCAATCCTGAACTTGGTTTACACAGAGACTGTGTAATTCAGGTTTGGGGGAGAATTCAGAGGACCAGCTATTAATGAAATTTTCTTGTTTGTTACTTTGTCTCCACTTTGCATTGCATTTACATAGCATCTATTAGCATATGAAAAACCATAAAAATTTGAATTTTTTTTCGAAAATCCTTCTTCAAAAACAGAGTGTCATTGTAGTTGCATTTCATGTAGTTGTATATAGGATGTTGCATTTCATGTAATTTGCATATGCACAGGGAACTAGGAAGATGATAACCTTGTAAGTATGCTGTTTTCTCAGAAAATGTTAGTGCCCTAGTTATTAGTTGTATAATGCATCCTGAAATAGTCTGAAGTAAAAATGCATCTTGCTTGGAATGTGAACTTGCATGATCATTTGTCTCCTGAAGCATGCTGTGATTTGAAGTTTGTTCCTACCTATTAGAACTTGAATGTTTAATTATCATGTTTATGTGTTGAATATGAACTCATGGATAATATATACATATTTGGGTTATCTTGTACCTTTTACCACTCTTGTTAACCCAAGTAGAATCCCCACCTTCGAACCTTGCCTTCTTTCAAACTCTGAATTTACTACTGAGTGGCAGGAATTTTATGGAATGAGCTTGGTAGAACGTGTTAGGTTCGAAATGACAGGAATATAGTCTCATGTAGTTCTAGTCCACGCTTTTTGGACTAGATAGGACTAGGTGGGATTAGATTTCAATTGTTGGTNGTGGGATTAGATTTTGAATGTTGGTTTGGATGGAAACAAATGAAAGGGTAGTTGGTAAAAAGGGAAGTGTTAAGAAAGAACCTTACGAGAGAAATGGAAAAAGAATCAGAATATGCTAGTGAAAAGTTTAGGGGAACAATGATATGCAAAAGAAGTATGGCTAGTGAAAAATTAGAAAAGGTATATGACAATGAATTCAAAAGGGTAAAACCCAAAGGATATTGTAAACAAAAAGTTCTAAGGCCATAAGTGTTTTAAGTAAGAAGGTCCCTGAAACAACTAGCAACATCAAAGAAGGAAGTCTCTCCTAAGTGTAACAAAGAAAAGGATGAAAATGGGGAATGTGAATGGGTATGATCACTTTGAGTTTCAAAAGGGTAGAATTATGACTCCTTACTGGGTAGAATCAGGAAACTTAGGTTTCATAAGCATTAGGTAGATGAGATTCTATTTCTATATGCATCTAAGTGTTCCTACCTTTATCCTTCTGCTAAACCTCATTCCCTTTTGAGGGAACCCTTGTTCTGATTTTTTAACCATTGCATGAAGGGGTCATCTTTACTCCTTAACCTGTCATTGACCAAATGAGTTTATTGAAGGCACATGACTTGATCCATGGTTCCTGATTAATGAATGTTAAAGGAGCAAACAAATTTGAATGCAGTGTGGAAGTTGGAATTGGTCTGTGATGAACTGTGATGAGTATGGCTAAAGTTTTTAAATAGGATGAGCTTATGACTGCATTCTAGAACTAGTAACCAGAACATTAATATTACTTGTGTCGGCAGCATGTTTTGGTTCTGAGTTCCCACTTTCAAACCTCACTCCCAGATTTCTGAATTATTTGCTTGAGAGCAAGCAAGGATTTAGCTTGGGGGAGTTGATGACTCTGAATTTTGATGGTTTTTAAAAGTCATTTAACTTCGATTTTGAGGTCTTTAGGCGTGCATGTATCACATTTATAGTTGTTTTTAGTAAGTTTGTGATTTTTAAGATTTTTGCATTAGAATTCGCATATGCACGCATTTTGGAGATTTTTCAGGACTTTTAGGAGTTTTCAGGAAGGTTTTGTGAGAATTCAGAAAAGCAGCACTTAACCTGGAATGAACCAACACTCAACCTGGAATGGACCAACACTCAACCTGGATCGATCCCACTCAAAGCACACTCAACATCTGGATCGATCTCAGGACAAGCCTGGATCGATCTCCTCTTCATCTTGGATCGATCCTCACTCCAAGTCTGGATCGATCCAGATCGATCTCAACCTCAAGTCTGGATCGATCCCAGATCAATCTCAAGCCTCAAACCAGATCGATCTCAAGCTTCACTATGCATCGATCCCATAGCGATCCTAGCTCAACACTGGATCGATTTTGGCTTCAACCTGGATCAATCTCAAGTATGCACCTGGATCGATCTCAAGCTCAAACTTGGATCGATCTCGTTTAAGCATTCCCAGCTCGGATCGATCTCGTACTTTTCTCAGCTCAAGTCAAACACGCTACAATCCGACCAACTCAAATCCGGAATGGACCTGACCCAAGATCCAAGCCAATGATTAGTTTTTGTCTTTAGTGCGATTTAGCTTCTTTTTTTTTAACACTACAATAGCCCTAAAGCGCCTCTTTTTACCTAAGTCTTGTTTTTCTTTCCTTTTTAGGTTTTTGTCTTAGGTTTTCATTTCCTTTGTTTTTCTTGATGTTCTTGGTGTAAAAACCCAAAATCCTTTTAGTTTATGCTAATCTACTACTTTCTTTTACTTTCCTACCTAGCTTTAGGATGTTGCTTATCTTGTGCATGTTGATATTTCATTTTCATTTTTAATCTTCTGTTTTAAGCTTTGATTATTTACTGGGTAATAATTGTTCCATTGCTGTTCTTGCTTTTCTGGGTATGAGTTCTTACTGTTCTTGTTGTTCTTCAATTGTTTAACCTTTGATCATCATGTTTAGCTTTGAAGTTGTCATTTCTGTTTTTTCTGTTTTCATTTCCATGAGTAGTGAGTAGTTTTCTGAAGTTCCCGAGGATGTGGTAGACTATTGTTGATGTCCTGATCTCACCTTAGGCACCTAAGCTTGTTTGAATATACATCCCTTCTGTTTCATTGTGCTTAATGCTGGTTTCTTTCACGCCAATCGAAATATGATCTTGGACATTCCAGCGCCCGACAAGCGTTCAATGGAATGTCTGATCATGGTGATTTCAGAGATTAGTCTATCCTTACGCAACACCCTAGATGCTTAGGATATGCATCTTAGCCTTAGGGGTTGGATGACTAGGGGTTTTTTTGGCTCTAGTAGGTTGGTTCTTAATGCCTTCTAGGTAGTGTACCGTTAACGGGAGTTAGGTCTGGTGATTGCTTAGGTTTATTCCATTTATCAAGGGATTGGACTTGGTTACTTATGAACCTATCGTCTAGGGATAGATCACTGTTAGATTGGGACGGATCTTTGGTTGATTATCCTTTGTCCTCAGGAACTGCTTCACACTTGTTTACATCTTTCACCTTCTCTGCTTTTCATTCTGTTTTTGCCTTTTAGCATTTTATTCTTTTATACTCTTTTCTGTTTATGCTTTTTAGTTCCATCATGTTTCATTTTACTTAGTGTGGGCGCGTAAATCGACTCAGGACGATTTACTGAACCCGGGTCGGCCCGTGAAGCCGGTGCGACGGCTATACACGGTGAGTCGCAAAATAGCTTCGGAAAGTGATCATGACGATTACGAACGGCAGGTCGCGATGGAGCTCCGG
>OVBE01007465.1:0-18449 GCA_900406425.1 Iberis pinnata
TATATATATATATATATATATATTGATAAATAACATATGATATAGTAACTCGTTGTACACTATTTATCATGAAAACATTCTCTGCTCCATTTTTAGAATTTTGTAGAAATTCTGTGTTTTACAAAACTGTTTTGTAAAATTAGTATAATTTACCTTTATATTCTTATTATTTTATTTAGTTTAAAATGTATATAATTACAAACATCGTTCATCATTATAAAAATGTATATACAAGAAATTTAAATTACTTGAGATGCCAAAAATTGTGTTTCTTCCATTATGTTTGCAAGAGTTAATTATATTAGTAAGGAAATAAATTAAATAAACAAATGAAAGGATTTTTTTTTTGTTGTATCCAAGAATTCCTTCTTCTTTTTTTGGCTCCAGCCATGTCATTAATTTAGAGAGTGTTATTGGTTGTGGATTTTTAATGGATTTTGAAATTCATGCGAAATCACGTGTTATTCGTTTAACAATTTGTAAATCTTAAATGAAATCATGTGTTATTCGTTTAATGATTTGTAAACTATAAGTGAATTTAGTGTTATTCGTAATTGAATTTTAAAATCAATTTGTATTTTGGTGGATTTATAAGTGTTTAAAAGTTAAAAATACAAAGGACCAAATCTAAGCTTAAATCATGGTATTTCAAAATCCATATATTTTCAAATTATCATGGATTTACAAATCCATTAAAACACCATAACCAATAACAACCCCGTAGTTGTAGATCGAGACACGCTTTATGGAGGAGAATATTGTCTCAACAACGTAAATATTTTTTCTGTCATTAATTTCTGAACCACAAAGGGTCGGCTCGGTAATCCAAATTTCATAATTAAGAGAAATTGTAAAATCCAAACTCCATAATTAGGAGAAAATGTATTCGCTGTGTGAATGGTCATGTTCGATCCCTAGTCTGATAACAAGGCAACAACAATGATACAACTATTAGGCCACTTGATCCTTATTAATATAAATACATGCATATCTATATATGTATATATATTATATACAATTAATATCATTAAAATTAGTTTGTAATTAAATATTACATACCCTTAATTTTTTAAAGAAAATATCACTAAAATATTTCCTTCAAAAGAAAATATAACATAAAGATTGAATTTTACGCCAAAATCTCAATGCACACTTCTCATATTCTTTATGTAACAAACACATTTTCTTCTGTGTTATTCACTGTCTCCAAAGGCTACGACCGTTAGATGTACTTTTTTTTTAATTGACACAATATTGTTTCTATCGTCGATGGCGATTAATTTAACTTCCATCATGTTCTTTCTCTCATTTCGAGAGTGTTTCTCTTTGACATTTTCACTTCAAAACCAAGAGTATTTTATTGTTGGTGTTCAATGTAATTGAATAAATATTTTCGCGGTGTAAGACTATTTCACTCAGTTCGTAAATGAGACCGCCATGGTCGGTGAAACTGTGAAATTGTTTAGGATGCTTCTCTTGAAACTAGCATAGTTTTATGGTAAAGAAAAACGATGTCTCAAAATAGCGAGGATTCACAATTTTGCTTCCTTGTTGTTTCTCATTTTGAAATTGTCGGTTAATGATTTTGATGGTCTTATATGACGAGTGAGATTTCAATTCTCCACCTTTAAAGACGTGCTGAAGATGTCAAGAATTTGTAGCAAGTTTACACTACAAATAAGGTGGACAAAGATATTCTAATTTCTCACATTGCATTTAGTGTCTTTATCTATTATCATTCGTGAAACGGCTACAAAAGAGGAGGCACTGGAATACATATGTAAATAGTGAAGACGGAATAGTTACTAAAAATAATTGGGATTATATCAATAATTATTTCATTGTCTACTATTTTTAAGAAGAATGATATATTGTGTTTTTGATGCGTTTTACTTAACATTTTGATTGTATTATAGATAGTTTACTTGCATTTAGGGTTGTATATTATGCATTTGCATTGCATTTCATATTTTCAAGTGTTAAAGGTGGATAAAATCAAAATAAAATCATTTGGAAGCAAAAATAGATAAAAAAGGAACTTAATGGATACAAATTGACATATGAAGATGTAGAGTATGACCGAAGGGTCAGAAGTTTGCTAATGTTTTAAGATGATTCCACCGTTGGATTGAACTGCAAGTTTGACACAAGATAGCCCTAGAAGTTAGCATTTCTACTTAAGACTACCCAAATTGGCTCGAAGAAGAAGTGGGCCAAAACTGATACCACAAACCGGTATGCTCATACCAGTTCCATCATTCCGGTATGAGCCGGATTTAAGTCAAAAATCACCTTGACCAAGTCTAATGCCCAAGATCATTTAGGACACTATAAATACATTTTAGACCTAGTTTTGGTCTCATCTTTTATCATCTTCAAATCTTCCATTCTTTTTTAGAACTTTGATTCTAATTTTGAGCATCGTTTTTACTTTGGTGTAAAACTTGATTCTTCTCTTTAATCTTAGTTTCTTTATTTTTCTTGTTTATTTCGTGTTTATTCTTGTTAAGATCATGATGAAACACACTCTTGTCATGAAATTTGTGTTTGTATCACGCTTAGTGAGTAGTTTTCATTAGGTGAATGAGTTAGGTAGATTAGGATGTTTAAGTGATGAAATATGATGTTTAGGGCCTTGATGACTCTGAATTTTCATGGTTTTTAGAAGTTATTTAGCATCAATTTTGAGGTCTTTAGGTGGACATATATCACATTTATAGTTGTTTTCAGTAAGTTTGTGATTTTTAGGGACTTTTGCATTAATATTTGCATTAGTGTTCGCATATGCACGCATTTTGCAGATTTTTCAGGGGTTTACATGATGGTTTTGTGAGAATTCAGAAAATGAGCAGAAAATGTGGAATGGACCAGCACAAATCCTGGATCGGTTGGATCGATCCCACCCATCGAGCCACACTCAACTTAGATCGATCTTACGGATCCATCTCTCTCTCTCGGCAACACAACATTTGGATCAATCCAACTCTAACCTGGATCGATCCCGTCCTCGTCCACGCCTAAAATCCGGCTAGAAGATTGGCTCGATCTCAACCCTAAGCCCGGATTGATCCAACCTCAACCTAGATCGATCCCACAGATCGATCACACCTAGCAGCCAGCTTGACCACAGATCGATCCCACTTCAACCTCTGGATCAATCCAAGAAACATTCCAGTTCAACCTTAGATCGATCCCATTCAAGCCACCTAAATCTCGGATCAATCTCAACCTCACCTCCGAATTGATCTCAACCTCAACATGGATCGATCATGCATCAGCTCAAGCTCCAACCCGACCAACTCAAATCCGGAATGGACCTGACCCAAGACCCAAGCCAATGATTAGTTTTTGTCTTTAGTGAAATTTAAAGCTTTTCTCTGAACACTATATAAGCCCTAAAGCGCCTTCTTTTATCAAGTTATGTTTTTGTTTCCTTTTTAGGTTTTTGTCTTAAATTTTTGTTTCCTTTGTTGTTCTTAGTGTTCTTGGTGTAGAAACCCATAATCTTTTAAGTTTTATGCTAATCTACTGTTTTCTTTTATTTTCCTGCTTAGTTTTAGATTGTTGCTTATCTGGTGCATGTTGATCTTTAGTTTTTGCTTTTAATCTTCTGTTTTAAGCTTTGATCATTTTCTGGGTTTGTTTCTGTTTCATTGATGTTCTTATTTTCTGGGTTTGAGTTCTTACTGTTCTTGCTGTTCTTCAATAGTTTAACCTTTGATAATCATGTTTAGCTTTGAAATTATGATTTATGTTATTCCTGCTTTCATATCCATGAGTAGTGAGTAGTTTCCTGAAGTTCCTGAGGATGGGGTAGACTAGGGTTGATGTCCTGATCTTACCTTAGCACCTAAGCTTGTTTGCATATAGATCCCTTCTGTTTCATTGTGCTTAATGCTGGTTTCTTCCACACCAATCAAAATCTGATCTTGGGCATTCCAACACCCGAAAAGTGTTCAATGGAATGTCTGATCATGGTGATTTCAGATATTTTCTCATCCTTACGCAACGCCTTAGATGCTTAGGATATGCATCTCAGCCTAAGGGGTTGGATGACTAGGGGGATTTTCGGCTTTAGTAGGTTGGTTCTTCATGTATTCTAGGTAGTGTACCGTTAACGGGAGTTATGTCTCGTGATTGCTTAGGTTGATTCCATTTATCAAGGGATTGGACTTGGTTGCATATGAATCTACTGTCTAGGGATAGCTCATTGTTGTTTGAGGTATGTATGTTAGATGCTTAGGTAGATTGGGATAGATCTCTGGTTGATTGCCCTTTGTCCTCAGGAACTGCTTTTTCCTTCTCTGCTTTTTCCTCTGTTTTTACCTTTTACCCTTTTTAGCTTCTTATGCATTTTGGTTTCCATCTATAATTTTTAGTTCCCTGTTTTCTCTTTTCACTTAGGACCTGTTAGAAAACCCCCATTTTCATATTTTCTTGACTTAGAAGCATCTATTGCATCTAGTCAGTTAGTATATCACTTATTTGGATTGACTTCTTATCTATACTACAACGCATGAGTATGGTGGGGAATTGATCTCTCTGGACAGAAAAATCCTACTATCAATTTGGCGCCGTTGCCAATTGTGTGTTGTTTACTACATTCTGGATTTTGGATCTTTTGAGATCAATCTTCGTTTACAACTTTACTTACCTGTTTACCTTTGTTTGCTTTCTTTTCAGGTACCTGCTTAGAGTGTATGAACCTGAGAAGTAGAGGACCAACAAACTTGATTCCTCTCGTTGAAGATATCAAAGCTCTTGAACGGGAATACTCTCAGGCGAGACATGAACAAGAGAATGCGGAACACTTAAGACGGTTGGACTTACAAATGGCAGACAACACTGAACGAGATAACCAGCACACTATAGGTGCCGATGATAACCCCAACACTCACACCATTATACATGGAATCAATCCACCTGTAGTTCAAAATAACAACTTCGAGATCAAGCATAGTCTGATCGTAATGGTACAAGAGAACAAGTTTCACGGTCTACCTATGAAGGATCCACTCGATCATCTCGACGAGTTTGATCACTTCTGCAGCCTCACGAAGATAAATGATGTGAATGAGGATGCTTTCTTTGGGGGAGAAGGCACACCAATGGGTGAAGTCACTTCCCAGGAAATCCATCACCACATGGGATGCCTGCAAGAAAGAATTCCTTGCAAAGGTCTTCTCTACTTCTAGAACATCCAGACTGCGGAATGATATTTCGGATTTTGCACAAAAAATTTTGAAACCTTCTATGAAGCATGAGAACGCTTCAAGAACTATACAATGCAATGCCCCCATCACGGATTCAGCAAACTGTCACTCCTAAGCATCCTCTATCGAGGTTCTTTGCCCAAGATTAAAATGTTGCTAGATACATCAAGCAATGGGAACTTCCTCCACAAAAGTGTGGATGAAGGATGGGAGTTAGTAGAAAACCTTGCCCAATCTGACGGGATTTACAATGAGGACTATGATTGAACACCTTGAGGTGGTTATGCTTCTGATGATAGCAAAAAGAAGGAGATCAAGGCACTGAATGAGAAGTTGGACAGGTTACTTCCGGGTCAACAACATCAAGTCCACTTCATCACTGATGAAGAGCAATTTCAGATTCAAGCTGGAGAGGTTAACCAGCAAGAGGAAATATGCTATGTGCAGAACCAAGGTGGTTACAACAAATGGTACTTCAACTACTCCAATAACCATGGTCTTTCTTACGGAAACAACAATGTTGCTAACCCACAAGACCAAATGTACCTACCACAACAACAAAAGAACTCTCAACCTTTCATCAACTACAACCAGAATAGAAGTTTCTTTCCAAAGCAGCAACAACAAAATGGTTTTCAACAACCACATCAACAACCTACTGGTGCACCTCCTGGTTTTTCATCTAACCAACCTCCAACTCAACCTTTCAACATTGAAGCTATGTTACATCAACTTCTTCAAGGTCAAGCCACTTATGCAATGGAGACATCCAAGAAATTTGGTGAAATCCAACACAACCTTTCAACTAGGGCTGGGCAAAAAACCTGGAACCAAAGAACAAAAAAAAACGGTTCCGGTTCCACCCAAAAATACCCAATGGTTCCTGAGATGAAGAACCATGGGTATCAGGTAGGAACCGGAACCAAACCAAGAACCGATGGGTAGAACCGAATACCCGAAACATATATATTCATATTATATATTTCGGGTACTTTAGTTTTTCTTAGGGTAATTTTTATTTTTATTCGGGTAATCTTTGTATATTCGGGTACTTATGGATAATTATGCTTAATTTTTCGGGTATTTTAGTTGTTTTCGGGTAATTTTTGTGTTTTCGGGTATTTTTTGGTATTGTGGGTATGAAAATACCCGGAACCGACTTAGAACCAAAAATTTCATGTATTTTTTTTTGGTATTTCGGGTCTGAAAATACCCAGAACCGACTTAGAACCGAAAATTTCGGGTATTTTTTGGTATTTTGGGTCCAAAATACCCGGAATCGATTTGGAACCAAAAATTTCGGGTATTTTCTGGTTCCTTTAACATGGAACCGAACCGACCCGGAACCAAAAGGAATCAAACCGGAACCGAACCGAAAAATTGAAAGGATATATTGGGTATTTGCATTCAGGAACCAAAGAACCAGAACCGAATAATTCGGACCCGGAAACGAACCGAATACCCGAAAGCCTAGTCCTACTTTCAACATTGAAGCTATGTGCCATCTATGCGAAGCTTGAAACTCTCAACTCTAGGGTCACTACTCTCGAAGGAAAGACCGCATCCACTTCTTCTTCTAAAACTAGTCAGCTTCCGGGAAATTTTGTGCAGAACCCAAAAGAATATGCTAATGTCAATGCCATCTATCTCAAACAAACCACTGATATTCCTTCTACAAGTTACTCTCCTATTCCCACTGAGGACAGTGTAATTCAAGTTGGGGGGGGGGGGGTTTTGGNAACCTATGAAGGAAGAGATAGCTCAGGAAGTGCTGGAACCATCTGACGAGTGCAATGCCTTGATAACAACAAAGCAAGAGGATCTTGGTTCATTCACCTTGCCTTGCTCACTAGGACCCCTGAACTTTGACGAATGCCATTGTGATTTAGGAGCATCTATCAACTTAATGACTCTGTACACTGCCAAGAAGCTGGGATTCGAGAAGTTCAAAGCTTCCAACATAACTTTGTTCATGGCAAACAGATCAATTGGGCATCCTATTGGCATCTTGGAAAACTCACAGACTTTATGGTATTGGAGATGGATGAAGAACTGAAAGACCCATTGATCTTTGGAAGACCGTTCCTAGCAACGGTTGGAGCTGTAATTAACGTCAAGAAGGGTCACATAAAGCTAAACGTAGGAAGAGTTCCCAAGATGATTTTCAACATCAGGAGCAAAACTAAGAAGCTGACCATCCAAGGTTAGCCATTCTCTATCAAGGAACTGAATGAAGACAATCCAAATAATGGGTACTCAAGTAGTGAAGCAGTTGAAGATGAATTGGGAAAGGAACCAACACAGTCTAGAATGCACCATGAAGTTTTCAAGCTTATTAAAGAACCAGATAGAGGAGTTTCGGTGGAGTTAAAAGAAATCAGGACATTGGTAACGTCAAGAGCTGAAGACAATCTGAAGGATCCATGAAAAGGAAGTCCTGAGTTCAAACCTCAACCTGAACGTGTACCATCTCAGAAACCACCTTCAGACACTCTAATTTCTGAAAAATATTTGGAACCTCATACCCGAACCTTGGAAATCAAGAATGGAGACCAATTGTTTTTACTTAACAAAAGGTTCAAGTATTATCTAGGAAATGTGGATCCACTATGTTCCAAGAACTTCATGATCAAGGAAATACTTTCTGGTGAAAACATTATACTTGCTGTGGAAGTTGATGAAACACAGAAGCTGAACTACAATGTTGATCAGAACAGTGACAAAAGAGCTTTCTTAGAAAAGACCTCGGTTCTCTTTAGGGAGCCATCTCAGGGTCATTAATCTCAAAAATAGGAAGTCAAGCTTAGTGACTTAAAACAAGCTCACTTGGGAGGAAGTCCCATGTCTATCTCTGTATATATTTAAATTTCAATGATTTTTAATTTTAGTACTTGATTTAATGCATTTTAGTTTTTAATTGGTTTTGGTGTTTTAGTTACTTACGGGATAAGTTTCGGGAATCTTGCAAAGAGAAGGAAAATGAGATATGGACCAGCTCGAAGTTTTTAATTGCCCGACCCAATCATAAGGCATGAATTGATAGAGCCATTTTTTGGAATGATCGATCCACTTTTTTTACCCGAGATCGAGCCATACCCGACAAGAGCTCAAGCTGCAACAACATTGGATCGATCCACTTCGTCTGGATCGATCCACTTTCAACACATGATCAAGCCGAGCACAAGTCTCCATCGAGCCACACGTCGAGCCATGGATCGATCCAAAAGATAGATCCGATCGATCCGTTTTCAACATTGGATCGATCCAAACCTTCAACATTTGATCGAGCCACAGCTTCACGCCGAGATTGATCCACATGCTCGGAACGCAACCGAGCCATTCTTTGAAGTTATGATCAAGCCGAGCAAAGGGAGCTTCAAGCCAAGCAAGTCCATTCGAACCACTTGGAGTATGATTGAAATCGAGCCTTCACTTCTCTTACACAAGCTTTACCCACTTTCCCACTTGCCCACAAACCTTCCTTTACCCCATTGACAAAAGATCACCTCCACCTCATCACTTCTCTTACAAACCCACACCCCCATCACACCAATGTCTCCCTTTTAATCCTACTCCACATGCACCATCTTTACTCCTCCACCACAAACATCCACTCACCACCACGTCTTCAAAATCGCACCATGGTTCTATATTAAGGGAGTACCTCTCACTCTTTCTCTCATTAACTTCACAACCATTTTCTCTAAAAATGTTTTTCTCTAAGGCATTTTCACTAGAAGCATTTCTCTCACAAGGACTTTCAACAAGCTCTAAGCACTTTCAAAAAAATCGGTTTCATCCCCTACCTCTTTTGATCTTCATCTCTAAACTCTCTTATTAGTTTCAATGTTATTTTTGCAAAATTTGGTTTAGTTCTTTCATAAACAAGAACGTTTCTATAGAACCAATTTTAGATCATAAAAATCATTTAAATTAAGGTGATAAGGTAGTGACTGAAACATGAATTTAACTTGATGATTTCTTAAGCAACTTACATGCCCAATCTGTTTTTGAGAATGTACATTTAACACTTGTTGAACTCCTTAAGCGTTTGGAGAGGTACTCACGCACCTTCGTTTATATGTTGTCTTTTATAATTAAAAATATCTAAACCATCACGAGAAAGAATCCTAAGAAGAAAATGTAGAGAGCGAGCATTCTTTAGAGCTAGAGAGGAAGACCCCGCGATTTCTCCAGAGTTTTCACCAAGCGCCACAATTCTCTCAAGAAGGCAGCTCCGTGGGAATGAGATTGCTGAACGGTTGCAGCAAAAAAGGGAACAAAGAGAGATTCAAGAGTAACATGATCTTCTTATTGCACAAGCAGAACAAGAAAGAGAACGAGAAAGAGCAGAGCTCAAAAATTCTCAAAGACGCTCGGAGGAAAGTAGGTTGCAATGGAGGATGAGAATAGCAGCGAAGACCCTACTTATCAAGAAGGTGAAGAGATGAGTGCTGAGGTTCAGGAGTAATATGCTCAATTCGTGGGTTCGGTAGCACAATAGGGAACTTCCCGAATGGAGGTTGAGGAAAGTTCTGACCCGCTCAACCTAGAAGCTCTCCTTTCACGAAGCTTCAAGGGAACTGGGTTCCCTTATAAACCAACAATGGGAGCCTTCGGAATAGCAAAGGATATATCCCACCTCTTCAAGGCTACAAGCTTTGAGAAGCTTATGACCACTCACTATGATGGGTACAAGGAAGAAACCTGCCACTTCCTTGCCACGATCCAGCTATACTTCGATGATGACGAGATGCTGGGATACATCACGTTCTCGGTGCAAGGCCAGAGCTATGAAATTTTCATGGTGGACTTAAACCGCCTCTATGGGTTCTCAGATGATGGGAACGTTGATAATCTTCCTGAGTTTGTAAAGGAGGAACTTTCTGCACTATGGACAACAATAGGGGTTGGAACCTATAGTCCAGGGAAATAAAAATGCATGGGGATAAGGAGCTCGGTCTTGCGGAATTTCCATAAGGCAATTGCAAATACCATATTTGCAAGGGATATAACGGGGCATTTATTGATGGAGAAATAGGGATGATCGATCTAGCCTTGAAACATATACTACAATATACATCTGACAGTCATCCGATGGAAGGAGATAGAGCTAACTCTAGCCTATCTTGGATCTTCTTAAACCAACTGATGTGGTACATGGAGTGGGATAAAGCAGCCTATAGCAAGGGAACCCGTGGGACTTTGACGATTGGGGGAATTTTGACACAAATCCTGAGGGCCTGCAACGTTCCTCTGGAAGGCAAAGGTCACCCAGCAAGGTTGATTGATCTGACCTATTTGAAGAACTCTCATTTCTTTGAGGGGTCAACTAGTGATCAGAAGTATAGGTTCATCCACCCGTGCTTGGGATTTGCACTCTTATCGCTCCCCAAAAAGAAAGTCACAACAATCAGGAAAGGGGAAAATATAGACTTCTAACCAAGAGCTAAAGTTCTGCTATCCTCCAGTACAAGGAAGGAGAAGAAGTAGCTGAAGAAGCAAATGTTGAAAGGACGGAAGCTCCAGCTGATCAGGAGCTAAATGAACCTGAATGCTATCATTTCGAAGAAGCCCCAACTACCAAGCAAGGGAAGAGCTTAGCAACAACTCACAAAAACATTGGCAAGCTTCATAAATGGAACAAGTTCCAATATAGCTACTTCACCAGGAAGTTCAAGGAGATGACCTCTCAGATCAAGAAGTTCACTTTTAAGCTTAAAAAGGCTACATCCTCAAGGAAGAAAGGGTCCCCCAAACACTTAGAAAGAAGCAAATCCATCACCAACAGTCCAAGGCAACCACGAGTTGACCAACCTCATCGTCACTCCTCATCGTCAGATCCTGAAACAACGCAAAGGAGGACGAGACACTACTCCGAAAGAGAGAACTGTGGATCAGTTAGCCAACGAACAATTCATCCACCTCAACTACTACAACAACATCAGGAAGTTCAGCAGCATCAAGAACTTTAGCAGCAACAACAAGAAGCACCGGATGCATACTAGGGATACTATGAAATGATGACTGAGTATATCCCTTGAGAATCCTCCATACCTTTTGAGGTCCATCCTAACCCCACACTTTATTGTATAATCTGCTTGTTGTGCTTTGATTTCTGTTCGCTATGTTTGATTGCTGCTTCTGATTGTTGTCTTTAAAATGTCTGTATGCTTCTTCACCAGCTATTCTGCCTTGAGTCCAATCCTGAATTTGGTTTACACAGAGACTGTGTAATTCATGTTTGGGGGAGGATTCGGGGGGCTGCTAGTAGAAAGGGTATTGGTAGTTGGTAAAAAGGAAATGTTAAGAAAGAACCTTAGGAGAGGAATGGAAAAAGAATCAGAATATGCTAGTAGAAAGTTTGGGGGAACAATGGTATGCAAAAGAAGTATGGCTAGTGCAAAATAAGAGAAAGTATATGACAATTAATTCAAAAGGGTAAAACCCAAAAGATAGTATAAACGAAAAGGTAGAAAGTCTTAAGAGTTTAAGTAAATAAGTTCATGATATAGCTAGCAACCATTTAAAAAAAAAGTCTCTCCTAAGTGTAACAAGGAAAAAAATGAAAAAGAGGGAATATGAATGGGTATGGTCACTTTGAGTTTCAAAAGGGTAGAATTTAGGGCCTCCTACTGGGTAGAATCAGGAAACTTTGGTTTCATTAGCATTGGGTAGATGGGGTTCTATTTCTGTATGTATCTAAGTGTTCCTACTTTTAGCCTTATGCTAAAGCTCATTCCCTTTTGAGAGAACCCTTATTCAAAATCATTAACCATTGCATGAAGGGGTCATCTTTACTTCTTAACATGTCATTGACCAAATGAATTCATTGAAAGCACATGACTTGATTCATGGTTCATGATTAATGAATGTTAAAGGGGAAAATGAATTTGAATGCATTATGGAAGTTGGAATTGGTCTGTGATGAACTGTGATGAGTATTGCTAAAGTTTTTAAGTAGGACGAGCTTAGGACTGCATTCTAGAACTAGTAACCAGGATATTAACATTACCTGTATTAGCATCATGTTTTGGTAATGAGTTCCCACTTTCCAAACCTCACTCCCAAACTTCTGAATTATTTGCTTGAGGGCAAGCAAGGATTTAGTTTGGGGGATTTGATGACTCTGAATTTTCATGGTTTTTAGAAGTCATTTAGCATCAATTTTGAGGTCTTTAGGCATGCATATATCACATTTATAGTTGTTTTCAGTAAGTTTGTGATTTTTAGGGACTTTTGCATTAGTATTCGCATATGCACGCATTTTGAAGATTTTTTAGGACTTTCAGGAGTTTTCAGGATGGTTTTGTGAGAATTCAGAAAAGGATCAGAAAATATGGAACGAACCAGCACAAGGTTTGAGGTTGGATCGATCCCACCCATCGAGCCACACTCAACTTGAATCGATATCACGGATCTCTCTCTATCTCTCTCTCTCTCGGCAACACAACATTTGGATCGATCCAACTCTAACCTGGATCGATTCCGTCCTCGTCCACGCCTAAAAACCAGCTTGAAGATTAGCTCGATCTCAAGCCAAAGCCCGGATCAATCCAGCCTCAACCTGGATTGATCCCACAGATCGATCACACTTAGCAACCGACTCAATGGAATGCATGATCATGGTGATTTCAGAGATTTACTCATCCTTACAAAATTCCTTAGATGCTTAGGATATGCATCTCAGCCTAAGGGGTTGGATGACTAGGGGGATTTTTGGCTTTAGTAGGTTGGTTCGTCATGCCTTCTAGGTAGTGTACCGTTAACGGGAGTTAGGTCTAGTGATTGCTTAGGTTGATTCCATTTATCAAGGGATTGGACTTGGTTGCATATGAATATAATGTCGAGGGATATATCATTGTTATTTGAGGTATGTTAGGTGCTTAGGTAGATTGGGACGGATCTCTGGTTGATTACCCTTTGTCCTCAGGAACTGCTTTACACTTGATTTCATCTTTACCTTCTCTGCTTTTTCCTCTGTTTTTACCTTTTACCCTTTTTCATTTATGATTTTTAGTTCCCTCGCTTCTCGTTTCACTTGGGACCTATTAGAAAACCCCCATTTTCATATTTGCTTGACTTATAAGCATCCATTACATCTAGTCTGTTAGTATCTCACCCATTTGGATTGACACCTCATCTATACTACAACGCATGAGTATGGTGGGGAATTGACCTCTCTAGACAGAAAAAATCCTACTATCAGGCCTAGATTAGTTAAATCCTCATTTTTATTGTTCTTAATGCTAGATTTGACTTGATCATTCATTTCTATATCATAGGCAAATTCATGCTCGAAAGATGTTTGTGACAATGCTTGAACTAACTTTTTAAATGCTAAATGAGGCCTAACAAAAGCATTTTGTTAGCTTAGTGGTTGAATATAATAGATCTTATTGCTTCTTGTTTATGTAATTAATCAAGACATTGTTAGTTGCATGGTTGAAAATGGATTAGTGTCATGAAAGTGGAGTAGTCTATTTAAGGAAATCTTAGATCAAATTACCATTGAATAATTGTATTAAACATCATAAGACTTCACTTGATCACGTGAGTCAATAACCTAAACTCATTTACTTAACCTTTTAATTGTTATTTGAATCTTGATTTTTAGTTGACTTTTACTTAATTTCTGTTGACTTTTGTGTTGACTTTTAATTTTATGCTTGTTAGGCCATCTACATCAGAAAAACTCATATGAGGTTCTTAACTAATATTTTACTATTTATTTTGTCTTAAGAACCTTTAAAATTTAGTTTAAATTTTGTTTGATTCATTAGTAGAATTGGATTGAAGTTCTTAAAATATGTTATAGTGAGAGAAAGAGAGAATTAAGGTGAGAGAAAGAATTAAATCTTTTTATTTTTATTTTATTTCTTACCAATCAGATGTTAACATGTATGGATTTCTTAACTTTAAAAAAAAATTCTTATATAAGAAATGGTTTTTGTTTAATTTGATATATTTGATTTAATTTTGGCAAGATCCATTAGAAACCTTTTAAGAAACTCTTTAAATCCATTAATGGAGATGGTCTTAGAATGCTAGCGGTAAACCAATAATCTTATTTGGCTTAGACTAAACTGAATTTTCCATAGATTCTAGTGCGTTGTTGCCTCCAGTTTAAATTGATCCTAAGTATTACATCGACAAAATGGATTATATTAGGTTTATCTGATATGTAGGATTGAAAAAAATCTTGTTTATCAAAGATTTCGATACATACTAATTGGTACCATGTTTTTAAGTTTTTATAACTAATTTCAGAAGCAATAGATTTTACTAGTGCATTAGAAGAAATCCTCAAAAATAGGCTGCATGCATAACAACATTTCCATTCGGGTTCAAAACATTCTCATTAAAGTTGATAGAGCTACCACATACATTATTCTAGCTCGACAGTCATCCAAGACTTCATTTGCAAATCTATTTCAGCATTGGTTTACTCATGAGTGAATGCTCTAAAATTCCTGTGAACCGGTGGTTCAAAAGAAGATTGTTTTAATTTCTTTTAAGTCTTGTATAACAAGTTTCTATGTCATGTTGTGTAAAACGTTCTTTTTGATAAAGGAAATTTACATTAATATATTTAAAAAGCTATTCATTGTTGATTTGATTCATGCAAATTTTATACATATAATGAGTATTTTACCGATATGTTTAATTAATCATGCAGTTTACATGTTACACCTTGCACATACTAGATATTGCATACAACTATTAAATTATACATATATATATATATATATATATATCTTATACGTGTCTGTGTGAGTGTGTATTAATATAAAAGAGTGTAAGTCAAAGAACAAGAGTTTCTAGAATAAAGATTAGAGATAATAAACAGGCTACACGTTGAAATTGATGATTACTTTGAGATGAAGTCAAATTTATGTTCTTTTTAAAAGAAAGAAAATGGTCAAACTTATTATCTTGCGAAGAGTCATAACCGTATGTGGTCTCCTCGACATGGACGTTTGTCCTTACGGCACACACATTTTCATACTCATCACATTTATATTTCCAATTACTAATTTCTTAGAAGCTTCTTTCTTATCAGTTATCACTTCAGTTTCTATAATTGAGGAATGCGTGTTAGAACAAAGCTTCTTTTTGAATTCTTGAGACTATTTTTATGGCACGTTTGGTGTTCAAATACGGGAAATCTGCATTGTAAAAGCTGAAAGCTATACACATACATGTCAAAGAGAATAATAAAATCTTGAAATAGAAAAGATTGATCTTTCGACCCCATAAATTAAAAGAAAATCTTGGTATGAAAGGAAAATTACGAGGTGACAAGATCTCATTAACTTTTATCACAAAAAAAAAAAGATGGTGTAATCTGAAATGATGATGGATTTATGCATATTTGCATGGTTGGTGGAATAGTTAGGAAATTTACTGTTTTATTTTTCATAAAGCACGCACACAAAATTTCTAGCTATCATCACCATGGTCTGGTAAGTAGGAGTACTTGGCTATTTATTTATTTAACTTTTTTCATCAAGAACCCAGCCAATTGTTTTTCTATCATTAATTTTGTTAACTCAAAGAGAAAGTAACACATACTTCTTATTTGGGGATCCTTTCTTTGGTCACTATATACATTATGCTTGTTTCCCGAAAAGTTATGTAACTTGATCTACCTAAAATTTTTTTCTTAAGAAAGCCAAAGATTCTTGAAAAAACATGTTTAAAAAAAAAAGAGAACACACAAATTATTAACAAGGCCTTTTATTCCAAGATTTATTAACACAAAATACAAGAGTTCTTTTTGTTCTTGCACCACAAGCTATTCTTCTCAATATATGTGTTTTTTCTACATATAAACCCAAACATGTATATATCCAAAGATCTCTCACATACTCTCACACAAGCAATTATCACTCAATCCTAAACCCAGAAAAACGGCTCTCAAAGTTTCAAAGTTCTTTCTAGCATTTTGCCTCTTTAAGTACCAATCCAATCCCACTTCTCATTTCCTTTTTCTTTTGTGATTCGACTTCCTTTTCTTCCATGTTTGCGAAATCTCTTTTTCCTCTTTTGAAGCTTCCCATTCTTGGCCTCAGCTCACATATTGATTCTTCTTTAAGTCATATTCTCGCTTCTTTAATCTTGACGCTCCCTCTGTTTTTGAACCAGCAACTTTTTGCATCTACAATCTCCCCTTTTTATTGAGTTTGATAACCAAACACCTCATTTATCAACCTATAAAAACAACAGAACCACAAATAACACAAGAACTTGCACGATAACTGTAATTAGACAATCATTGCACCACAAAATAAAAATAGCCTTAAAAAAGCACCATGTTCAGTTTTAAGCTAACAATTTCAGAACAACCGAAAACTCTGAAAAAAACAAAGAAGTTTGAACACACAAAAAATGTCAGAGGACAAAAACAATGAGCTTCTTGGTGCAATCCATGTTCTGCATCAACATCATCAGCCAAGTTCTGTTCCTGTTTCGCCTGGTCTCCCCCTGCTTGGTAGTATAACTCAGTTAAAAACACCAATGCACATATTAGGAATAGAGACTGGAACACTTACCTGCATCGAGTGCCCTCTAAAGAACACGAATAGCCTTAATCACAACCTGACGAAGCGAGTCCGAGTTACCATAAGGAATGCCTAAACGGGGATCCATGTAATAAACATGTAGGACTTCAAGGTGTTCATCAGTGTTGAGACTAACCAGATCGTTGATGTTGTAGCGATCGGAAGATCGGCGATGGGAAAGGCAAATAGAATTTGCTTTCTGGTTCATATCCTCGATGCATAATCTGGTGGTAAATCAAACGCCCAAAATCAATTGGAATATCATGAAAGATGCGATAGAGGAGGTGTGCTCGAGATGCATTCTTGTAAGTAGTGTTCTTGGTGGGGAGCCAATTGTGACAACAAATCTTGTATAAAGCTACTTTTTCAAGTGAAAAGTGAATGATCTTTAGGTCTGCCCACGATGTAACCACACCGTCAGAGAGAAAAGCAACAAGAGAGTCCTTAGAAACTGCGTTAGCCACTGCTTCACCCGCACGATCATCGAGGTTAGCAACTCCTATAGCCTGATTTATGTGAATGACAGAGAAGGAATAATAGTAATTACGAACCCAAACTAAGATTGATATGAGATCAGTATGCTTTGCTGTTAGATGTGCCCAAAACTCGCAGACAATTTGGCGCACAAACATAGGAAGGCCAATAACAATGTTCAAACAACCAAGGGTACATAGCAGTAGTTCAATGTGAGTAGGCGGAACTCAGAGATTAACATCACGTTCGGACATTAGCGACATAATGGCAAAGATTTCATACCTCTCATGAGCCAACACTGAGAAGAAACAAGTTGTATCAAAGACAGGTGGTGGTGCTTGAGATGCAGGACGTGTGCGGGAGCGAGTTCGCCTAGAAGTTTAACTCAGGGATGTACTATGACACTTGGGACAAGACGACTGAGCGGGTTCAGCTGTTGCATGCACCAGAATCTGAGATTTAGGGGTCTCAAGATCTGCACCACTGGGTGTGTTAAAATCCCGATCAAGAGAAACAAGTGGCAACGACGATGAAGACAGCAGCTAATCAGGTGAACGAAGAACCAGGGGAAACAAACAGAAATCCCCTCTGGAGTCTGGATCAGAGCCATTCACTACAGTGGGTGGCACATGAGAACTCTGGGAAGCTGAGTCTGACATTAACGGTGTTGGTGACCGGTGAACAAGACCAGATATACCTAAGAATAGTCAATTCATCATGCAGAAAAAGAAGTGAATGCGAAGAGTGAGAGAGATGAAAGCCCTTTTGTGAACAATGAAATGATATGACTATTTGGGACATGTGTAGCCCTAGAGAGTTCAACAGTCGCCTTTTCGCCAACTAACTTTGGAATAGAAACCATTGAGTGAGCCTAATGGGCTTAGCATCACTCTATGCAATGTCTACAGATATGAGAGTAATGATCTTGGGAAATGCAATTTTGGCCTATCTTTAATACACTAACAGACATATGTCATCTCCTTAGGGACCTGAGGTTACAACTGATAGTAGGGTTTTTGTGTCCCTAAGGGTTATCAATCAACCCATCGTTGTAGTATGGGTTCTTATGTCAATCCATAATAGGAGTGTACTAAGCAGTGATAATGTGTTGGATGCTTTAAAGTCAAGCTGATGTTAAAGAGGTTTTGGGTGCTAAAAGGTCCTAAGTGCAACAAAAGTAAAAAGACATAAAACAGAG
>OVBE01007466.1:0-18447 GCA_900406425.1 Iberis pinnata
AAACCTTTAATAAAAAATATACGCCGCTATTATAAAAATAAACAATTGCATCTTGAATAACGCTATCGTAAATTCGATAATTATAACATATATTAAATCCGCTATCTAAAGTGTCCGACCTTTAATGACGAGCGCTGTCAGAGCGTTTAATAAACCGCTATGGTATCCTATGATAGCGTTTTTCGAACGCTAAGGAAAGGCATATTTCTTGTAGTGTTGAGACACGTTTTCTTCATCTTTAGTTTCGTTGTCACCTGTTTCAGTTTCTTTGTTTTCTTGTACGTTTTCAACATGATCGATGTCTTGTGCTTCACCTTCTTGTGTGTTTCTTTGTTCTATGGAGAAGTTTCCTACTTCAGTAGAGACATTTGTGATCATGGAAAGCTCTAAAGAGGAAGAGCCAGAGATAGCTGGAAGGATAACACGGTCAAGAGCTAAGGAGTTGGCGAAAGAAGCTCATTCACTTATCACCAGCGCACATGTCAATCAGAAGGAGGCTGAAGCAGATATATTCAACATCTCATTTCTGAAGACTGAAGAACCCGATAACATTCACTAGGTAACTTCGGTAACGAAGTTGTACTCTTTTCCTTGGCAGGGATTTTGGTAGGTAGGAGGTTCTCTTCTGAGGTTTTTAACGAGGCAAGGTCGTTGCTACGTCGGGTTATCTAGGTGATGTTACATAGGGAATAACATGCAAGTCACATCGACTTCTACATTAGATTTATAGGCGCACCACTTAGGTTTCTATTTAGGAAGGGACGCCTTACTATTTTTAGATTATAACTAATTTAGACGTTTTGTTGTTTTTACTCAGAAGACTTGTAGTTTTCAGCACACGCTCTGTTGTTTCTAATTTTTTACCTAGGAGCGTAAGTTTAAACAGAGCTTTAGCTCTAATGTCTAAGGCACACAAATTTGAATAAAAAAGAAAAGCAAAGAATGCTTCTAAGTTCTAGAGTTCAAAGCATCTCCTCAAACTTGAATCAATTGATCAAGTTTCTTCTCTTACAATCTCTTTGATTCCAAGAGAAACTCTATCCATCAAGGTGTAACTCAAAGTACTTTGAGCTGAAACCATCTCCACATTCAATCATCCTTCACGGCATCATTGATATCACCTAGTTCATGTTCTTCATTTTTGCATCATCGATCATTCTTCATCACCCTCACATATTCAAAACCAGCCATATACATGATTCTTTGTTAATCATTACCGAATTCTAGTCTTACACAATTCATTCATCATTAAATCATTAATCTCAACACCTTTGGACAACCTTTGCTTTGGAGTAGATCACTTAGGATCACATAATGTGGTATCAGAGCCAGCTCTGAACCAAAGGCTAAGAAAATCATTCTAAACCCTAATCCTTTCGTTACATGCTATTTTTATTTTTAATTTTCTGTTTTATTAATCGAATTCTATTGTTTCTTTGATCAAAATCGTTGTTGTTCCTAGGTTGTTTGTTGATCTTAGTTTCGTTCTGTTTCAGTTTGTTTTGTTTTAGTTAGGATTTTCTGATTTCTTTGTGTTGAATCCTATTGCTGCATTACTTGTTGCGTTTTGTTTGTTGGTTTATTAGGATAGTTAGGTGTTGTTAGTCTTGTTAGTCAGTTAGGCCTCGTTGGTTGTGAGTCTGTTTCGTGTGCTTGTTTCCTTTAGTCTCAACTATGTTTTGATAGGTTTAATATGTAGTTTCTTGTCTTGTTAGTTAGGGTTTATTGTTTTTGTTAGTGTTAGATTATTAGCTAAGTTAGGCTATTAGACTATTTAGGACTGTTCAGATTGAGTCTTATTACTGCTTTAGTTACATACATTGCTGAATATGAATTTATTGATTGTTGAATTGAGTATTAATGTTTGTTTAATCTCTGCATCAAAGTCTGAAAAGGATTTATTGCATTTAAGAACAACTTTACTTCAGATTTTGTTGGTCAATCTTTCAGGTTTCAATGGAGCTATCTCCCGAAACAATGGAAGCCGTGACTCGACTCATGTCTTAACAAATCGCCGAAGCTACTCAAGCTATCTCTGCAAGTATATCTCAGCAGTTTCAGGACAAAGTAGATGTTCTACAGAGTCAGATTGACAAGAAGCTGAAACTGAAAGTGCGAAGGTCTCAATCAAGTGATGGTGAAGGTTCTACTATTCGTACACCTTCAGAGGCCATGCAAATGGCTAAAGGCAAAGGTCTGATGAGTACTTCTTCAAAAAGACAGTCCAAGCGTCACTCTTCACCAAATGAAGAACCTGAAATTCGATAGGGAGGAAGGGAAACCATCATTAACCGAAACAAAGCTCCTCGAGGCTCTAAACAAAGAGGAAATCGGACTCAAAAATCAGAAACCCATCAAGCTAGATCAATAGATATTGTTATTGGGGATCACATAATTCATGTACATTTCCACACTGGTGAAGAAGAAGATCCATACATCTCTGATAGTAGTAGAAGAACCATGAGAAGAGAAAGAGGCCAAGACAATAACAAAGACTATGATCCCATTCGCCAACAACTCAATCATCTCAAGATACAGTTTCCTTCTTTCCATGGAACCAACGATTCAGAACCCTACTTGGATTGGGAAAGGAAGATGGAATCGAACTTTCTGGTTCAAGGCACTTACAAGCTCAATAAAGTGAAGATTGTTGTCTCAAAATTCAATGGGTATGCTTTGCTTTGGTGAGAACAACTAGGACTCACTAGGAAACGTCTCATAGATCTTTCCATCACCACTTGGTATCAGCTCACATTTCAGATGAGAAGGAAATTTGTTCTAGCACATTATCAAAGGGAAATACTCACCAAGTTAATGCGCCTCAATAAAGGTACCAAGACTGTTAGAGATTATTATCAAGAGCTGAAAAAATTATGTTAATCCAAGCTGATCTAAGAGAAGGAGAAGAGATGACTATGTCATAGTTTCTTGGAGGACTTAACTGAGAAATTCAAGACAAAGTTGAACTTCAGAATTATGAAGATGTGCAAGAAATGGTGCACAAGGCAGAATTGGTTGAGTCACAAGTTAAGAGGCGATTTACCAAGCCTACATTCACTCCTAGTGTGGTCAAGCCTAAAGAACTCAACAAACCAGCCTATTCCAGAGATCCTAAACTTTCTTCTACAGTGGTTAAAGAAGAAACAAAGTCCGATTTTAAGTCAAGAAGCGGTAATTCTCTCAGCAACACACTATGCTTCAAGTATCAAGGCATGGGGCATTATTCTCGAGAATGTCCTAACAAGAAGCTGTACTTGCTACAAGAGGGAGGAGAAATCATTCCTCAAGAGGATTCTGATTTCGAATCAGAGATAGAAGAAGAGGAAGAAGCTGCGGCAATTGGTGAGATGTTGGTTACAAGGAGAACTTTGAGTGTTCAAAACAAACCCGAGGAGAAGTGTCAGTACGTGAACTTATTCCATACTCGATGCTTCATTAAAGAGAAGGTATGTAGTTTGATCATAGATGGTGGGAGTTGTACAAATGCTGCAAGTGAAGAAATGGTCAAGAAACTTCAACTCAAAACCATTCCTCATCCAAAACCGTACAAGTTGCAATGGTTGAATGAAAGTGGAGCTCTAACCGTCTCTCATCAGGTTCTAGTCACTTTACCCATCGGAAAATATGCAGATGGTGTGTTATGCGATGTTATTCCTATGGGAGCAAGTCATATATTGGTGGGAAGACCATGGAAATCTGATCGTAAAGTCATTCATGATGGTTACACCAAGAAGCACTATTTCGAGTTCAAAGGGCGCAAGATCACACTTCTACCACTCACACCTAGTGAGATTTATCAAGATCGGGTCTGGATGAATCTCAAGGAGCAAGAGACAATCGCCACCAGTCTCTATATCAAGCATAGGGACACTACAAGAAAAGTACACATTGATATCATTCCGTGATAGCGCTAATTTCAGCTTTGCTATCGTAGATGTTCCTAAGGTTTCATATCATGCTAAAAACGCTATGGATGTTGATGAATAAGATGGAATTCAAAAAATGGCCGCGCTTTGTAGATTTTGGTAACACATTACTAAATCTCTTTGATTGCATTTTTTAACAGATGTTGATACTCAATTATAATGCTAATCTCTTTACTAAACCTCTAAAAAAATTCTAAGTGCTAAAAATTTCCCTCTTTCTTATTTTTTCCCCTCTATTCTTTTTCCCTCTTCTCTTACCCTTGTTCCCTTTCACCGATCCCTCAAATATCATCTCTCATCTCCTTTTCTCTTCTTCCAGATACCTTCAATCGACGATCCCTCAAATATCATCTCAATCTTAGCTATTGTCATAGATCTCATCGAACTCCTCTAGCCAATCAAATCAATCAAGTCTTGGATTCTATTCCGTAAATTAACACAAGGAGCTTATAGAGAAGATGAGAGAGTGTAAAAGGTATGCTTAGCATCATTTCTCGGTATATGGTTTTGATATATGAGTTAGTTTTGATCTTGACATATGAAAAAGTAGCATAATCCACATGCTCGATTTCTTTGCAGGCTGCTTTGAAAGCCGCATCACAAAATCATGGAGGAAAGAAGGGAAAATGTTTCGGCTCTTCACACGGAAGCTGATGTACAACACGTTTAGGTCTTTTGTCTTTATTAAAGGTTTACGTTTTAGATATTGGATTGGGTTTTAGATTGCTAGGGTAGAGGCAGCATCTTCTTTGAAGCAGCTTCATGAAGTTGTATCAAAGCTTAACTCTATTAAGACCCTGACCAAACGATCAATATTGACTCAAGAGGAAATGGTAATGCTATTTTTAAAGTTTCATACTTATCGTTTCTATTCGATAGCTTATCATCTATAACTCTTTGGTTTAGGAATAGGTTGTTCTAAAGAGGTGTTGGCTTTCACTCTATTGGAGCTTATGCGTTAGATATGGTAATACCTTTCTCTTAGAATTTGGATACATGTTTAAAACAATGAGAACTTTTTCATCGTTTCTATTGGTTTAAAGTTGGGTGAAATGTAAGCCGAGATTCTAGGTTGCTCTCTACTAAATAAATACTTGATTCATATTGTTATTATTCATATTGATTGCATATTGGCTTCTGTGTGTTTGGATAGGATATGACTCTGGATGAATATGGGAAAATGGGTTGTAGAAGTCACTAAGTTTGCTTATGTGAGCATCAATGAGTTTATGAAGCCAACAAAGGGTGACTCTTCAGTTTTGATAATTTATGCAAACTAATTATGCCTGATCGATTTTACTTTTTGGTTTTATAACTTAGTCATTATTTGTTTTCTTATTTCAGACGGATAAGTCTGTTATCGAGAAACTTGTTGATACTGGTATGAAAAGTATGGATAACTGATCAGGCCACTGAGGGATCATAACAGATAAGTTACATAAAGAAGTTGTTTCACTTTGACTTGTAGGAATGTCTGTTTAGTGTTTCTTGTAGTGTATGAGGAATTAAGCTAATAAACTGGCATATGTTTCAGGTGATTAATTGGTCTCTTTACTATGATTGAGTCAATGCAGTGGTTTGGTAAAGATATTCTGAGATGCAAATGCTCCAAAATATGACTGCTAACAAGTCCCATTGAAGATCAAGTCAAATTCACTAAAGAAGGTGAACATCTATGTAAGACATGTCTTCCCTTGGACTTGTTGGTATTTGGATTTTGGAGTATTTGGTTGAAGAACTCTATATATATGATTGTGGAGTGGAAGTGAAATTTGTATTTTCGTTGTGAGTGATGTTTCAATATCCACAAGTTAGGAAGTGAAATTTGTATTTTCTTCTTTTCTTAACATGATCTAGTATCATGTTGTACTCAGAAATGTATTAACTTGATATTAGAATAATGATTCATGGTTCATTTTTGCCAAAGGTAGAGGAATTCAATGTGTTGAACCCTCTGAAATGAACAAATTGTCTATATACATATTATCAATGTGTTTAAAATTCAAAAGGCTATTACTATATTTCAATTTAATATTTAAAGGAATAAATTGTCCATATACTTTCAGATTGATTGTCTGCTTTTTACTCATTGGCCATTGCTAAATAAATTTACTTTTATTTTAAATAAATTTATTAGGATTTTCTATAATTTTCAGAATTTTAATTTGTATATTTTATATATTCCGCAATTTTAAATTAATAAAAAGATGCGAATATTTTTAAATTTTAAAATAAAATTTCAATAAATTAAAAGAATCTGAAAGATGCTAATTTTGTGAAAAATGTGAAACATTTTAAAATTTTTAAGATTTTCCGAATTTTATTTCATATATTTTATATATGCCAATTTTATTTCCTATATTTTATGTATTCCACTATTTAAAATTATAATAATATTACAATATTTATGTTTATTTAATATAAAACATTCTGATATTTTAAATAATTTAAGCAAGTTATGTGAAACATTAAAGTAATTACAACATGACAATCTCAAAAACATAAAACATTAGCCTTTAATATATAGGATTATAATATAGAGTTTTGGGGTTTGGGATTTTTATTTAGTGTGTAAGAGTTTGGGATTTGTGGTTTGAGGATTTGATTTAGTGTTTAAGGGTTTGGGGCTTTGTGGTTTGGGTTTTGATTTAGTGTCTAAGGGTTTTTGGGGTTTTTGGTTTGGGGTTTTGATTTAGTGTATAAGGGTTTGGGGTTTGGGGTTTTAATTTAGTGTGTAAGGGTTTGGGGTTTTGATTTAGTGTGTAAGGGTTTGGGGTTTTAATTTAGTGTGTAAAGGTTTGGGGTTTGTGGTTTGAAGATTTGATTTAGTGTTTAAGGGTTTGGGGTTTTTATTTAGTGATTTTATGTACTCAATTTTGTTTCGTATTTACTACCTTTTAAAAAGTAATTACAACATGACAATATCAAAAACTTTAAACAATTACCTTTACATATATATGATTAGAGTATAGAGTTTAGGGATTTGTTTCTTAGTCTTTAGTTTTTCGTGGTTTTTGATTTGTGGTCTTGATTTAGTTCAAAGGGTTTATGGTTTGTGGCTTGGGATTTTAATTTAGTGTCTAAGGGTTTGGGGTTTGTGGTATGGGGCTTTGATTTAGGGTCTAAGGTTTGATTACTTATCATAGCATTTTTAAAACGCTATGAATGTAAATCTAGAAAGCGGGAATTGAAAATTATTAAAGCGCTACAGTAATATTTCGTATTACACTTAAACTCAAAAAAATATATCATCCTTTTCCAATTTCGCAACAACGACGGCCATCGTTAGGGTTCTTTGCATGTTCTTCCCTCTCTTCTCCTTCTCATCTTAGGGTGTTCAATCTCAGGCTGTGCAGGTAATTGTTAAGCTCTGATTTCACTTTCAGTACTTATATTTTGTTCCATTTGTGCCACATAAGTCTGATTCACTGTCAATTGTACAGAATGAAGCTCCGTAGATTTGTGGACGTAGCGATACAAATAAAAAGCTCTCCCTTCTTCAAACAAGAGATTGTGAGTATTGTGACTGATTATCATTCTTTGTTATAGTTTCGTGATTTCCTAGTTTTGATTGAATACCTTCGCGTGGTGTCTTGTTTTTGGTTTACTTGAATTATCTGAGTTCAAGTAAGGACATACAATGGTGACAATGGCAAAGGATTGGGTATATCTTAGCAGGTATGGAGTTCAATTCTAAATGTTGTATATCTTCTATATGTTGTATATGCTCCCAATCTTTCTTTTTTATACACATAAGGGTTGATCCTGCATATGAGGATGGTGCCTGGCTTTTGTAGAGGCAACATCTTTGGCCTCATCAGAAAGTGACATGATTATATGCTCGTGCATCGACTGTTGTAATATGGATCGATATTGTCGCAATGATGTAGTTCATCATCTGGTAACAAGAGGAATGGATGAGACTTACAAGCATCAAAAAGATTGGTTTATTCATGGTGATTCTGTATAGAGACTGAAGGTGGAAACAAAGTAACACAGTGTAACAAAGAAATAGTTGGGTTATATCAAGCTGCTCAATACACAAATGAAGAGTTGGTTAGAACGGATGAGTCTACTGAGGTTGATGACAATAAAAAAGATGAGTTCCTTAAGAAGCTATCAGATGCTGAAACCCCACTATATCGTAGTTGTGTCAACCATAGCAAGCTCTCAGCTATTGTTTCATTGTACAGAATTAAGACAAAAAATGGATGGTCAGACAAAAGCTTCAATGCGCTGATTCAGACTTTGACAAGCATGTTACCGGATGATAATGTGTCGCACTCATAATTATATGAAGCTAAGAAATTTCTGAAGAGTTTTGATATGGGTTATGAAAAGATTCATCCTTGTGTTAATGATTACTGCCTATTCAGAAAGAACTTTGCAAAGCTCGACAATTGTCCAAAATGTAAGGCTTCTCGATGGAAGGTTAATACTCACACTGGTGAAGAGAAGAAGGGTGTTCCACGGAAAGTGTTAAGGTACTTTCCGATAATTCCACGACTCAAGAGAATTTTTCGGTCTACGGAAGTGGCAAAGGAGTTAAGGTGGCATTTTATTAACAAGAGCACTGATGGGAAGATACGTCACCCTGTAGATTATGTGACATGGGAGCAGAGTGATGACAAATATCCTTCCTTTTCCGCTGAACAGAGGAACATTAGGCTTGGTCTTTTCACAGATGGATTCAATCCATTCGACATGAAGAACAGTCGGTATAGCTGTTGGCCCGTGCTGCTGGTGAACTACAATATGTCTCCAGACTTATGCATGAAGAAGGAAAACATCATGCTTACCTTGTTGATCCCTGGTCGCCATCAACCTGGTAATAATATTGATGTCTACCTAGAGCCATTGATCATGGATTTAAACTATTTAAGGAACGAGGGAGAGTTAACCTATGATAAGTATAGTAAAATCACATTCACCATGAAAGTTGTTCTTCTATGGACAATCAATGATTTACCTGCTTATGGTAATCTAGCCAGTGCAAAGTGAAGGGGAAAATGGGGTGTCATGTATGTGGGAAAAACACTGATTTTTTGTGGTTGAGTAACTGCATGAAGCATGGGTATATGTCCCATAGAAAGTGCATGTCACCAACTCATATATATATATATATATAGAGGGAAAAAGTCATGGTTCGATGGACGTACAGAATATGGGACAAAGGGTAGTATTTCCAAACTCCTGAAAAATTACATGAATGCTTTTGGGAATCCTAAACAAGTTGGAAGAAAGAGGAAGATAACTCAGTGTGTTGAACCAGATGAAGAAGAAGAAGAGTTGTCAAGATGGAAGAAGAGGTGGAGAAGAATGTAGCTGCAAGCATTATATCGACATTGTTTCATTGTGGTAAATCAAAAGATGGCCTCAACACGCGAAAAGATCTGGAAGCTCTTGGTATTAGGAAGGATTTACACCCTACAGTCGAAGGGAAAAGAACATATCTTCCTCCAGCTCCATGGTCTCTATCAAAGTTGGAGAAGAAAGTGTTATGTAAGCGCCTATATGACTTCAAAGGTCCAGATGGTTACTGATCTAATATATCAAGAGGCGTCTCACTTGGGGGACTGTAAGGTGTCTGGTCTGAAATCACACGATTATCACGTCCTAATGCAACAATTGCTTCTTATGGTAGTTAGAGGTTTAGTACCAAACGGACCGAGAAACGTAATTATACGATTATGCTCCTTCTTCAGCCAGCTGTATCAAAGAGTAATTGATAGGGAAAAATTTTCAGCATTGGAAACTGAAATAGTGGAGACTCTCTGCATGTTTGAAAGATTCTGGCCTCCAAGCTTCTTCGATATCATGGTGCACTTATGTTTACATTTAGGAAGGAAAGCTCGACTAGGCGGGCTGGTGCATTTCAGATGGATGTACCCATTTGAAAGGTACCACAAGTATTAATTATCTTTAACTCTTTTTTAAATAATCTGCATTGATCGAAATCGTCACTGTTTAATGTGTCAAGGTACATGAAGGTCCTGAAAGACTTTGTTAGAAACCCTGCAAGACCTGAGGGTTGCATTGCTGAGTCATATCTTGCAGAAGAGTGTATGCAGTTCTGCAATTAATTCCTTAAGAAGACAAGTGTAGAGGAGAAAAAGGATAAGAATACAAAGTATGAAGAGGGTTCTATATTAGAAGGTTGTTCGATATCAGCACCAATTTGTATACAGCTTTCTGAAACAGAGAAGAGAATAGCTCATCTTGCAGTCATTATGGCTGTAGTGGAACCTTATGTTGAGTAAGTTTTTTGAATTTTGTTCTTATTTTTCTATTTCCTTACAAATATAAGTCTTCTGATTGAATTGGTTTCTCTCTCCAAGCATGCACCTACAATCTCTCCAAGACTTTAATTCAAGATGTAGACGTGATGTGACAGCGTTATGGAGTATGCATACTGAGATTATACAAGTTCTAATTGCCTTGTAGATTAACATTGTTTGTTTTTGTATTAGATACCTATTGATTTAGAAGAACACGAAAAACACTTAGGTGGTTGGCATATGGTCCTCGTAGTACTGCCAGAAGTTGCACTGATTATGTAGTGAATGGGCACCGGTTTCAAACTATCTCATTTCAAAGGCAAAGTCAGAATAGTGGGGTTTATTATGAGGCAACATCAATGTACAAAGATATACTTCTTTGTAAGTAAATTCATGCACGGTTTGAACATGATGACGAGTATTAGAGGAATGCAGTGATTAGGCATATGGGATGCTTATGAAGATCATCAAAATCACGCTTAGTATCCAAGATCAGAAATGTTGAGACCAACCAAGAGAGGATGAACTCATGACCAAAAAATATAAATCCGGCTGAATGGCGTAAATCTGTCAAACTCAAAACAAGCCACGACTTTAAGGTATTCACTTTAATCTTGTTCAGGTTGTCTTGATTACTAAGATTCATATTCCTTTAGGTTTTTAGTGATTAATACAAGGAAAAAGGCAAGACCAAATACCTCACACATGTAGTCGTAAAGGAATGGTCAGACTTGCTGAAGATATGGTAAGTTTACTACATTTAACAGTTTGATATTATGTTAATTTATTTTCATGATATGGCTAAACGTTTTGCACAGAAAGAGTCTTCCCCAGAACCATCAAAGGTTTCGAGGCTTAAAGTATGGGTTAAGTCACAGACAAAAAAGGATGGTACACCGGTGAATACACATGCAGCTGAAAAGATTGTAAGTTATCAATAGCGTTTGTGAACATTGGTTTAAGGTTATTATGTAAGACTTTAAGTTATGGATTTACGTTGTTTCAGAAAAAGGCATCTGAGGTGGATACACCAGAGAATGATTCGTCAACAAATCCAAGAGAAGATCCTTCTTTCTCAGGTTTTAGGACCTGACAAACCAAGTCGGTTAAGGATAATGGGTAGAGGGATGAGTATGACGAAGCTAGCTTTTTTTGCAAGTTAAGAACAAGTGCATGGAGGACATGCAAGAGAGTCAACTTGGTATGCAGCGGAAGGTATACGAATTAGAAAGCACAATTGAGAGTATGAAGAACCAGCAGGTTAGATGTTTGGTTAATTCATTAATTTATGTTAAAAACTGATATAATGGGTTATGTTATTCATGTTACAAAGACAAGAACCTGAAATAGGTGAAAAATCAACACATAAAGTAAGTAACTGGTATACATAAATACTTCTAATATGATATCATTGACTTCTTATCAATAATATTTTGTAGAGTGTGAACAAAGTAGCACAACCGAGATGTTTCTTGATTGATTGGTCTCATGGTGCTGAAGA
This sequence comes from Iberis pinnata, assembly GCA_900406425.1. Classification (NCBI taxonomy): domain Eukaryota; kingdom Viridiplantae; phylum Streptophyta; class Magnoliopsida; order Brassicales; family Brassicaceae; genus Iberis; species Iberis pinnata. Next base: position 11,706 of record OVBE01007466.1, read on the forward strand.
AGACGCTATTATAGCTGAGGGACATATTATTTCAACTGATCCTGAAGACTTTGTCAATAACATCCCCTTAGGACCCTATGTTGTCAAAGTTTTGGTTGAAAAGGCCAAAAACCCAGAATCATTTCTTTTGGAGACCTTCACCTAACATGCTCACCATTGAGCAAGCTGTTGGACAGATGACTTCATGGCCAACCACTAGTTGTGTTGTTATAGAAGAAGAGTTGCAATCAAAAGACAATGCACCAAAGGTATTTAGCTGTATCATTATGTGAGGATGAGTTATTCTTACTGTATTTGTGGTAATTGATGAGTATAACTTATTATTATGATGTATTATTAATGTATTGTAGAGCCCAGGATTAGGTGCTAAGAACAAGTGCAAACTCACTGATTAGGCTGGAGATGACAACAAGGTTGTTGCCAAAAGTCGTTGGCAGACTAAAGATCCAAATGACATTGTGAATGGACTTCCTCTTGGACCAAACGCAGTTAAGGTATATGTGGATGTTATACTAGAACCTTAGCAATTTCTATGGCGTCCCACAACAGATGTGAGAAACTTTGAGGTCTCTATGAAGTCGTTTGTCTCATGGCCTGAAAATAGAGTTGTGTATGAACCAACCGCCCCATCTCAGAGTTTGTCTCAGGTAACCCTAGTTTTACAGCCTCTTGAAAAATCTTCAGCCACTCCATCTGTTATTCCTATTCCAAAAAAGAAAGTTATACCACCATCATCCCCTACTCGGAGATCTCAGGATCTCAGGAAGTAGAATTGTGTTTATGTTTTTGCTTATTTAGGGGATGCTTGGTTTCTCATTGCTTGTGTTTTCAATATGGCAGTGTAACGACACAAGCCAAGCTATCAAAGAAAATCAGAAGGTGAAACTGATGGATATTAGCGGTAAGAAGAAGGTTGTTGCCGAGGTTCGTTGGTCTTCAAACAATCCAGACCATGTTGTTCACTTTGTTCTTTTGGGACCTAATGTCGTTCGAGTTTGGGTAGACGTAGTAAAGGTTAAGGATGCAGCAGTTTGGAGTACTTCTAGTGAAATATAGTACATGGAAGATGCACTGAGTACAACTATTGCATGGCCTGAGGAGAAAGTGGTACCACTGTAAGCACATAGCGTTTATCCTACTTCAACTTATCCTTTTGTATTCTTTTGAACTTTTCTATTAGAGCTTGTGTATTTTGAATATGAAACTTGATGTGTATTGACGTTTTGTTAAACATGGAGATATGTATATATATATATATAATTTAAGTGTGTAAATTTTATTTCCTGCAAAATTTATTTGAATAATAAAATTAAAACAAAAATGCTATAGTTTACCAAATAGACTGCTATAGTTGAATATGAAACAACAAAAAGAAACGCAACAGTATAGGATTTAATAACACAAAAAATTTTCTATGTAATATCCAAAAAAGCTATAATTATATCTTATACAGCACTACGATAATTCCATATTAAAATACAATACAACACCCAAAAGCCGCTATCATATATGATACAATTAGTGTTATCATAACATATGATATAGCTAAACAAAGACGATATAAAAGAATATAAAATAGCATAAATGAAACGCAATTATATATGAAATCTAGAATGTGAACTCATAGTAACATAACGACGATGAACTTATATAAAAACATCTCGCATAGCATCTGTAAAATCGCCATAACTGAGAATTTAGATATGTTATAACAAAATGTTGAATAGCACAAATTTATTGATGTAGAATATGATACTACAGCGACTGCTTTTACGCTATTAAATATATGAAAATTGGATAGCGTTTGTAAATCTGCTATCGTAGGGTCCCCACCCTACGATAGCTCCGACAAACATAGCGTTTAGAAGGGCGCTATGTTACATCTATGACAGCGTTTCTATGGTGTTTTTAATGTGGTATTTTCTTGTAGTGGGAGTTTTCTCAACTTTTTGATCCTGAGATGACAACTTTTATGTTTGTGTACAAGGAGACACTTGTTACTACTAACCCGTCACAGGAACTCCCTAGCATTATGGTTGAGATATTGCAGGAATACATGGATATTTTTCCAGAGGAGATTCCACCAATCTTGCCTCCAATTCACGGAATAGAACAGCAGATCGACTTGGTGTTGGGTTCTGCACTACCGAACCGACCCGCATACAGAACTTACTCCGTAGAGACCAAGGAGCTGCAAAAGCAAGTGGAAGAGCTGATGAGTAAGGGACATATCCGAGAGATTCTAAGTCCCTGCACTGTACCTATGCTTCTAGTGTCGAAGAAAGACGAAACATGGAGAATGTGCATAGACTGTCGCACCATAAACAACATCACCGTGAAGTACATACATCCGATTCCACGTCTTGACGATATGTTAGATGAATTGAGCGGTTCAAAGATCTTTTCAAAGATAGACTTGAAGAGTGGTTATCATCATATCAGAATGAAGGAAGGAGACGAGTGGAAGACCGCATTCAAGACAAAGCAAAGATTATATGAGTGGCTTGTCATGCCCTTCAGTCTCACAAATGCACCAAGCACATTTATGCAACTGATGAATCATGCTTTGAGAGTATTCATAGGCGTCTTCGTAGTGGTGTACTTTGACAACATTCTGATCTACAGTAAAGGTTTAGAGGAACATCTAGACCACATCAGAACAGTTCTTGATGTTCTTTGCTCTCAATTTCTTTATGCAAATTTAACTAAGTGTTCTTTCTGCACTAATGACATTGTCTTTGTAGGATTTGTTGTGAGTGCAGATGGCGTCAAGGTTGACGAAGAGAAGATAAAGGCAATCAAGGAATGGCCGAGTCTTAGGAACATAGGAGAAGTCCACAACTTTCATGGACTTGCAGGCTTCTACAGGAGATTCGTGAGGGACTTCAGCAAAATTTCTTCTCCCCTGGACTGAAATCATCAAGAAGAGTTCTAGTGGGGAGAAGCTCAGGATCAGGCTTTTATAGCCCTAAAAGATAAGCTTATCAATTTTCCTCTTCTTATACTTCCTAATTTCTTAAAGACTTTTGAGATTGAATGTGATGCATCTGGTGTTGGAATTGGTGTTGTTCTGATGCAGGATAAGAGACCAATCGCTTACTTTAGTGAAAAGCAAGGGGGATCAGCGATGAACTATCTGACATATAAAAAGGAGTTGTATACTCTGGTGAGGTCACTTCAGACATGGCAGCACTACCTGTGGCCGAAAGAATTCATGATCCACACCGATCATGAATCTCTGAAACATCTAAAGGGACAACAAAAGCTTAAGAAACGACACGGGAGATGGATGGAGTTCATATAGACATTCCCATACGTTGTTAAGTACAATAAATGTAAGGATAATGTCGTTTCTGGCGCATTATTATGGAGGTACACTCTTATCTCTACTCCGACGTCTAAACTAATCGGTTTTGATCACATTAAAGACTTGTATGAATCCGATTCGGATTTTGCTGAGACTTTTGCTAGATGTTTTAAGTTTTCTTCTGAGAAATTTTATAGGCAGGATGGGTATCTATTCTTTAAAAATCGGTTGTGCATACCTAGCGAATCCATCCGAGAGCTGTTAGTCCGAGAGGCACATGCAGGAGGACTTGCTGGTCACTTTGGAATCACCAAGACTCTATGTGATCTACAAGGACACTTCTTTTGGCCTGGAATGAAGAAACAAGTAGAAAAGGTTTGTTCAAGGTGTACAATATGTAAACAAGCAAAGAGTAAGGTGCAACCTCACGGGATGTACACTCCTTTTCCCATTCCTTCTCACCCTTGGACTGAAATATATACAGATTTTGTTATTGGCTTACCTCGAACCAAGAATGGTCGAGATTCTATCTTTGTTGTTGTAGACAGGTTCAATAAGATGGTACATTTCATTGCCAATCACAAAACCGATGATGCGGTTAAAGTAGCAAACTTGTTTTTCAGAGAAGTAGTGAAGCTCCATGGAATTCCTCAAGTGATAGTCTCAGACCGAGATACAAAGTTTCTAAGTCATTTTTGGCACACATTGTGGGCTAAGTTGGGAATGAAGCTGTCTTTCTCAACAACTTTTTATCCCCAGACTGACGGATAGACAGAAGTGGTGAACGTGAATCTATCTACATTGTTGCGAACAATGGTGAAAAGTAACTTGACATTGTGGGAATCATGCCTGCCACAGATCGAGTTCGCTTACTATCACGCTAAGCATTCTCCAACTCTCTATTCTCCATTTGAAATAGTTTACAATTTCAATCTCACTTCTCCACTAGATTTGATCGCTTTGCCTTTGAAAGATAGGATAAGTTTGAATGGTGGAAAAAGAGCGGAAAAGGTTCTAAAGATTCACGAGAAGGCAAAGGAGAACATCAAGAAGAAGACAAAGAAGTATGAAGAATACGCCAACAAGGGACGAAAGGAGCTGATACTTGACAAAGGGGACTTGGTGTGGATTCATCTGCGGAAAGACCAATTTCTAGCTGAGAGGAAGAATAAGTTGATGCCAAGGGTAGACGGACCCTTCGAGATCACCAAGAGAATCAACAACAACGCCTATCGTATTGACCTCAAAGGGAAGTACAATATCTCTGACGCTTTTAATGTTTCTAACTTGATTCCTTATGTTGCAAATACATATTTGAGGACAAATCCTTTTCAAGAGGGAGAGGATGATGTGATCATGGAAAGCTCTGAAGAGGAAGAGCCATAGATAGTTGGAAGGATAACACGGTCAAGAGCTAAGGAGTTGGCGAAAGAAGCTCATTCACTTATCACCAGAGCATATGTTAATCAGAAGGAGGCTGAAGCAGATATATTCAACATCTCATTCCTGAAGATTGAAGAACCTGGTAACATTCGCTAGGTAACTTCGGTAACGAACTTGTACTCTTTTCCTTGGCAGGGATTTTGGTAGGTAGGAGGTTCTCTTCTAAGGTTTTTAACGAGACAAGGTCATTGCTACGTCGGGTTATCTAGGTGATGTTACATAGGGAATAACATGCAAGTCACATCGACTTCTGCATTAGATTTATAGGCGCACCACTTAAGTTCCTATTTAGGAAGGGAAGCCTTACTATTTTTTATTAGAATTAATTTAGACGCTTTGTTGTTTTTATTCAGAAGACTTGTAGTTTTCAGCAAACGCTCTATTGTTTTTGATTTTTTACCTAGGAGCGTAAGTTTAAAGAGAGCCTTAGCGATAATATCTAAGGCACACGAACTTGAATGAAAAATAAAAGCAAAGAACGCTTCTAAGTTCTAGAGATCAAAGCATCTCCCCAAACTTGAATCAATTGATCAAGTATCTTCTCTAACAAAGAGAAACTCTATCAATAAAGGTGTAACTCATAGCACTTTGAACCGAAACCATCTCCACATTCGACCATCCTTCACGGCATCATTGATATCACCTAGTTATGTTCTTCGTTTTTGCATCATCGATCATTCTTCATCACACTCACATATTCAAAACCAGCCATATACATGATTCTTTGTTGATCATCACTGAATTCCAGTCTTACACAATTCATTCGTCATCAAATCATTCATCTCAACACCTTTGGACAACTTTTGCTTTGGAGTAGATCACCCAGGATCACATCACATTTTCTCTAGGCTTGCTCCAATTCAAACATGTTTACTCATCAAAAACAACATCTCTACTAACTATAATGTTCTTGTTTATAGGATCTAGAAGGCGATATGGCTTTGAGCCAGGTTCTATGCCGAGATGCACAAGTAATCACGAGCTATCATCGAGTTTCCTTAGATGTTGAGCCTCTATATTGTCATATCCGATACACCCGAAGATTCGTAGATGTTCAATGTTTGGTTTTTGCTTCTTGAAATACTCATATACATTTTTGCAATTAACATTTTTGTTGCTACTCTATTAAAAATGTAGGTTGAATGTCTCCCACTCTCTCCCCAAAAATAGTTAGGGGCATGCATGTGTTTCGAGATACTTTAAGTCATCTCTACCAAAGTTCTATTTATTTTCTCTACCACTCCGTTTTGCTACGGTGAATATGGAGCTGTTAGATGTCTTTTGATCCTTAATTTATCACAAAAATTTAACATGCATAAACTTGCCTCCTTTATCATTGCGGAGACATTTAATATTTTCTCCCGTCTCTTGTTCGATGTTTGTCTTGAACCTCTTAAACTTTTCGAAAGCTTTACTCATTTCCTTTTAGAGGATTGGCCACATGTATAATGAGTGATCATCAATTAGTACAAATATGTACCTATTTTGCGCAGCTGTAGAAGGTGTGATCGGTCCACATAAGTCGCCATGAATGAGCTCTAGTATTTTCTTGGCGCGATAATGAGTTGTTTTTGGGAAGTTTTTTCTTTGTAAGATCATCTTTCTCGCCTTCGTTTATTCTGGGATCTATTGCTTTCCAAACTTTATTCATTTTAATTACCACCTTTATGCGCATAGCCTACACAGTATAATTTATGTCGCTAAGCATGGGATATTGAAGAACACTGCTCTTCACGTTTGCGGATGTGACGATGTCCCCCATCGTTTTTGTATATTTGTCTGATTCAATGTTTTATGATCTGATACCAATTATTGAATCAAGATTTTTTTTAAGAACATTTCGTGATAATTTAGGAAGAAACTTCTTAGATTAAGATAATAACTCAAACATTAATCTATCTCTCAAAACCTTAAACTCTCATATAATCATATTCTCTTTAACAATATATATATATATATATATATATATATATATATATATATATATATATA
>OVBE01007467.1:0-18447 GCA_900406425.1 Iberis pinnata
TCTTAGTTTCCATTCTTGATAGACATGATGCTTCAATCTTTTCTTGTTACGATGCAGTCTGTCTTTCACACTGTTCCTACACTTTTCGGCTGATTGGTTTCGTTGTTGGTCAACCCGATCTCTATGAATCGTCTTTCTGTACACTCTTGGTTGTGCGACGTTCTTTCNTATGAATCGTCTTTCTGTACACTCTTGGTTGTGCGACGTTCTTTCTTTCATTATGATGATGCTTTTCCTTTGCTGCAACAAAATTGGATAAGTTTGAAACATTAAAATGATTCGATGACTTGAATCCATTGTAACACAATCCCCAATTGACTTTTGGGGGTTGTCCAACATCAAGTATTTGATCTAAGTCTTTCGTCCCACTGTTGAGCATCCTAATCTTCTTGTGATTCTCAGTGAGCTGAATCTCCAGTGATTGAGTTTTCTTTCTTTCGTTATTTTCCTAATTTTCCATTTGTTTGATGGTTTCTTCGAGTTGAGCATTGTTTTCAGTTTTCTCCTTTAACTCTTGCTGAATTTTCTCAATTGACATTGTTGAGTTTATATCAGATTTCTCACTTCTTTTCTCCATCTCTAGAATGTTCACTTGAGCCTTCAACAATGCTTTATCCTTGACAAGTTGTAGATTTTCCCTGCTTAAATTGACCCAGTTATTTAACAATGTTCGATATGCAGCTTTAGGATCTATTTCACCTTATCCTTTGGAATCCATGTCGGTGTCCGACTCAGTGTCTGAGACATTATCACGTTTTATCCTGAGATGTTAAAGCAACGAAATTCAGTTCTGCCTCATCATTTTTAGACTCAGTATCACTACAACTTTGAGCCTTCATCTTGTTTCCTTTTTGTGTGTTTACACAAACTGCCTTTGTATGACCATAACCATTGCACTTATTACACTTGATTTCTTTTCTCTTAAACGATGGACAAATTGATTTTACATGTCCAATACCATGAGGTCGTAATTAACCTCGTCATAAGAGACCTTGAGGTCGCGCGAATCCTCATCGATACAGGAAGCACCGTGAACGTAATCTTCTGCGACACTTTAAATAGGATGGTAATCAAGTTGTCGCAAGTCATGCCATGCCAAAGCCACTCACTAGTATCTCTGACACGACGACCATGACTCTCAGCTTGATTTAACTCCCATTCGTGACCAAAGAAGTCACCAAAATCATAGAATTCGCGGTAGTCGACCATCCTACCATCTATAACGCAATCGTCATGACGCCTTGGATAAACTTTGTGAAAGCAGTCTTATCGACTTGTCACTTAGGCATCAAATTCTCGATGCCCCATGGAGTCTCCGCAATTTGGGGATGTCAGAAACAAGCAAGACTCTGCTTCCTAGCCGAGCATAAACTGAGAAGGGTCACAACGACACTAGCGATTAGACCCAAATAAGCAAAAGCAACTCAACCACCGACCAAAATCGTTTCGGAAAAAGCTCATAACGCTTCGGCAAAAGGCAAACCATATTCATCAACTCGAGAGATGGCTCAATCTGAAGAAGGCAATCATGCCACCAAGCCCAACATATCAGACCAAACGGCGTAGAAAATGTCCAAGAAAGTCATCGACCCAACTGTAGCCATCACAACCAAAATGAACGACACACCATCCCCAAGCGAGTAATCTAATTCACAACAACAAACTGAACTACGAGACAGTTTGATCCCTGAAAAGGGTATGTTGGCAACTTTTCTCAAGAAAAATGCAGTTGTGCCCTTTTCTAAAAAAGGGGTGGGAGTGGGTACGTATATGTTACTCGTATACTCTTGTATTTCAAAATATCCGCATTCATGTAATCGATATTTTCAAAACTTTTCTGCTATAAGAAAATCGCATTTGAACTTAACAACTTATGATTTAAACATATTCGATTACACTCAAAAAATTCTAAGTATTAGAAAAAACCACCGTATAATTTGGAATCGGAAATTATACAAACACTTCTCTTAACGAAAACTTAAACACCTTCCTCGCTCATAAGGGCAAGCATTCCTTTCAACAAATCACAAAAACGCTTCTCGAACACATTCCAAAACGCGAAACCCTCGAAAAACAAAATTTTGAATTCGTACGAACACAGTATACACAGACTCCAAAAACAGAACACGCAAACACTCGCTCCTATGTCAAACCCGTTGATTAGCCCCGACAGACAAACTAGTCACCTAACCTTTCATGAGATTGGTTCTCACACATCCGAGACAAGGATTAACAGTGCTATAAAAACTAAAATTTTGGTCAGCACTTCTGAACGACTTAAAAATTGTCTTCGGAGAGAAGCTCGGTTCCTAATCGATGTGAATCTATCGCAGATTCCAATATTGAAACGGAATCAGGTTGAAATTGTAAACAAGAAATGTAAGTCGGGATAGTCACCGTACCCCTTAAAACCAAGATTAAGCCTAGGTCTTGCCCTAAACCCAGTACACTAATCTCAAATATCTCTAGACATAGTATCAGAAATTGACAGTGCGAATTTTGGTTCCCAACCTACTTTTTGCTGCAGAAGAATATATCGATCGTTCAAGTCTTATCCTCATGATTGAAAGAAGCACTATTTTTTCATCCAGATTGATGGTGCCTCTGTAGAAGTGAGTACATTTCCCGTTTTGAACAGAAATCGGGTCTGTTAGGTATCGCAGTCGGATATTTGAGTTGCTTTTGGTCTATTGATGCCTAATACGTGTTTTTATTTTGTGCAATTATCGATCCTCTTCCACCGTTTTCGTAGGATTTGCATATTGTTTTGGACATTCTTAAGGGAGGTCCGCTTCACTGGGGTCATTTTTCATTGCATTGATTTTGGAACACCGTTGCTTATCATGACACTCAAACCTGTCCCAAAGTTGTCCAAGAGGAGTAAGAACCAACGATGGAGGGCTTTATTTCATACAAGATGCCTCCCGTGAGGGTTACGGAGAGATCTCTGAGGAATGAGGGCACTACCTTTGGTAGGGGTAGCTCTGCCCAAGTTGGGGAAGGATCGATTCTTGGGGTCTGTTTGAACAACTTTGATGGTCTGATTCAGATGTCGATACCATCACTTGGGACTAATTTTTTCAATTTCTCTGATGACATGTCGACCCAAACTGCAGAAAGGGTTGTGAGGTCGAAGGAGTACATTGAGGCTTTGCGCCATAATATGGGTGTTAGTTTTTACTTATACGTTTTTGTTTTTACGGACGTTCTTGCTAACCCTATTATGGGTATTCTGGTAGGGTCTCCATGCTTTGGATGATGCTGTTAGGCCACGTGAGCGGGAAGCGCAAACGGCTCAATTTAAAGCTGAGAGACTCGAAGAGAAGAACTTTCGTTTAAGGAGGGAAATGGGAGAAATGGCACGGAGGCAAGCTTCCAAGGTTTGCTGCGTGATCAGGCAGGACAAGCGTGAGGTCATTTCGATCATGGCGGATCTTGATTCGTTTCCAGGGATTCTTTGATCGATTGGAGAAGATGCACCAGATCATCGGAGATTGGCGCGAGTACCGAGGTTCTGTGGGCGCCTTTTATCTAACTACACAATCCAACTTTGAGTATGACATCAAAAGAAGAAGATGTTTTGATTTCTGGACAAGTATAAAGACGCGATGTCTTTAATCCCTCCGATTGAAGCGGAGGTTTGGGAGTGCTGGGTTTCGATCCCTATTTCTCTTGATTTAGAGGATGTCGGAACTGTGGCGTGTGCTGAAGAGGAGGCGGTGGATCAGGACCCGAGATGGTTTGGTGCATTGTGTTCCAGTTTATGATCCTGGTCGGTGTTGAGCGCGAATTCGTGTGAGGGAGTGTGTTCCCATTTTAGATTACGAGTTTTGTCAAGTCTAGTTTTTTTTTGTAGGATCGGCCGCATGTGGCTTCGAAAACTTTGTCGCTCTGTGAATTTTTGTAAGTTGTGTTTATATGAATGTATGGTTTAGTTGTCGAGGAAACATTACTTGTAATCAATTTGTATTATGTTCTCTGATTTGTCGCCACATTTAGCTTATCCGTTTCAGATGCAATGTTTTTTATAGAATCTAATTTCCAAGTTACGTGGACTTGCGTGTGTGTGCGACTAGACAAGTTTAGAGATCTCGTATCAATTTTTGATACTACATCTAGAGATATTAATGACCATTGTGTTGGGTTTATGGCATGACCTAGGTTTACTCTCGATTTTAAGGGGTGCAGTGACTATTCCGACTTATGTTTTCCTTACAATTTTAACTTGATTCCGTTTCAATATTGGAATCTACTATAGACTTACATCGATCGGGAACCAAGCATCTCTCCGAAGAAAATTATTAAGTCATTCGGAAGTGTTGACAAAAATTTTGGTTTTTATAGCGCTTTATCCTTGTGTCAGATGTATTTGGTTTCAGAGTCTGTGTAGATTATGTTCGTAGGAGTTCGAAAGTTTGTTTCCGGAAGTTCGCGACGTCTCGCTTTTTCTGTTTGAAGGTTTTGTGTTTTAGAATGTTCGAGAAGTGTTCCTGCGATTTGTTGAAGGGAATTCTTGTCCTTGCGAACGAGGAAAGTGCTTGAGTATTCGTTAGGAGAAGTGTTTGTATGATTTCCGTTTCCGTGTTCTATGATGATTTTTGTTCTTACTTAGGCGTATTTTGAGCGGAGTCAAATACGTTTAAGATGTAAAGAGAAAGTGGAAATTTCTAAGTAAGAATGCGTTTTTCTTTTTGCGAAAAAGTTTTGAATCAAGTACATGAATGCGGATATTCTGGAATATAAGAGTATATGAGTATACTTATACGTACCCACACCCCTTTTTTAGAGAGGGGAAAAACTGCACTTTTTTGCGTAGAGTTGCCTACGTACCTTTTGTGGGGATCAAGACGTCTCGTATTTTAGTTTGTTTATGTGAATTTGATTACTCGTTTGGCGATGTTGCATCGTCCGCTTTGGTCGCAGTGGCTACAGTTGGGTCGACAAATTTTTTTGTCTGGGATGTTAGGCACAAAGGCGTTGTTGCCTTTGTCAAGTTGAGCCGTTTCTTGAGTTTAAGAATCTAGTTTACCTTTTTCTGATGTGTTGTCAGCTTTGTCTGAAGTGATTTTCGGTCAGCGACCGAGTTGTCTTTGCTCGTTTGGGTCTGATTGTCGTTGTGACCCGTCTTAGTTTGTGTTCTGCTAGAAAGCAGAGTCTCGCTTGTTCTAACATCCCCATATTGCATATATTCCATAGGGTGTCAAGAACTTGATTCCTAAAGTCGATAAGATCGCTTTCATGGAGTTTATCCATGGCGGTCTGACGATTACATTATAGATGGCAGGATGGTAGACTACTAGGAAATCAACAATTTTGGTGACTTCTTTCGGTACGACCGAAAGTTGAATCGATTCGAGGGTCATGGTTGTTGTGCCAGAGAAAACAGTGAGTGGTTTTGTCATGGGTGTGACTTCAAACAGTTTGATTATCGCAGAAGATCACATTTACGGTACTTCATGTCTCTACGAGGATCCTTGCGACCTTGAGGTCTCTTATGACGATTTCAATTACGAGAGGATAGCTATGACGGTTGTCGATTCCAACAGCTTCGCTGTCCCCAAGAGTAATTGCATTAGTCAGTTAATCGGAAGACGTGAAGAGGAGGTGATCAGGCCAGTTGGCACTCGATTCAGCTTTACGATGATACACTTTTATAGCTAAGACGTTTTCTTGACAGTATTGCGATTCTCCAATTATCATGTTCACTCGGCGACGACTGACGTCGGTGACTTTGTCCCATGTTCTATTCTATGCTTCCCTTCCACTCAAGGACCATGGTGTGTTGTATTATTCGGCGGTGCTTGGTCGGACCTAGATGGTCGGGTAGTTTGTTTGATGAGGTCGCATACGCTTGATATTTCTTATATCTCCCCCTCCCCCCCGAGTATTTTTTCCGTTAGTCTTGCTCCAAGAACTTTGCAGTTCATCGTGGAGTGCCCCTTCGTTTGGTGGAACTCGCAAAAGGTGTTTTTTCATAAGAGACGTTGTGGGTCTAGGTGTTTCCCCATGATCTTCCTCGTTTGGATGACAGGTTGATGGCATAGTTATGCGCTCCCTGAAGGTCTTCTCCCTCGTGATAGACGTACTCGTCATTACGAGGATGTTTTTTTTCAATTTCTGCTTGGTTGGAGCGTCTTTCGCTAATGCCTTTGCTGACTTATGCTTCAGCGATAGAAATTTCCTCTTCTCTTCGATGGTAATGAAATTTGTGGCCTTATGAAGAGCGTCCTGGATTGAACGTGGTTTTTTTAGGGTTATCCACTTTCTAATCTTTGATTTGTACCAGAGAGTTTATCGGAGCGCGTCTACGGCTACCTTATCACTTATTCCAACGACTCTTGATATCACGACCTTGAATCAATTGATAAAATCTTGGAGAGATTCATCTTCACTTTGAGCCATGCTCCAAAGGTTGACATTCGAAGTTTCCCTATCCATAAATATGGAATACAATTTTTGGAATTCCGTAGAGAACTGTCGGAAGTTCCCAATGAAGTTGCGTTTCAGCCAAGAAAACCATTCAAGAACAGCTCCATGGAAATGTTCCACGAAAAGGAGAAAGAAACCTATGTGCTTTTCACCCTCTTCAATTTTACCAGGGTCGGAGATTCGAGCCTTAGTTATACGCATGGGAACTGAAATTCGCACTGCCGATTTCCGGTTGTTACGAAAAATCATTACGTACTCTGACTTTTCAAAGATTCAGGATTTTTGTGAGTCAAAATGCGGAAAGATCAGAACACTAAAACAATAAAATACGAGTGCAAATTCAAGAAAAAGAGGGCAAAAGTGGTCTTATTCAGAATCTGCGTATGAGTGCGTTACAACAGGTGATAAGCCTTGGATACGTGAGCTCTTGGCATATACAGTAGTACGAACACCTAAGACTAGTAAACCTAATTGAGTTGCAACTCGCTAACAAATGCAAAAAATATTTTAAAGCCCTTATTTTTATTGTGCGGAGAATTGAATGTCCTCTGATCTCTTCCTCCTCATCTCTGTTATATAGGCTTCAGGGTTGGTCCGTCTTCCGTTATTACTCGAAAATCTTCCTTTTCCAGTTTACCCTTTTGCGGAAATCTTCCTTTTCTGGATTTTCCATTTCTTCACAGATTGCAGGAAAAGTTATGACCGCCTTCGTACTTGGGCTTGATTCTCAGTTTGAGTCATAAATGGGTTGTTTCCTTGTTTCAAGCCTCGTTGGGCTGTTTTACGGATTAGGCGGTTTTTACGATTCTTGTCGGAGAACCAAACCTTAGTACGATGATACGAACGATACTTTGCAGACATGTTATATAGATCGTATAAGTGAGATATTGCCGTTCAAGTTACTCGTTTATCGTTTTATTCAATATGTAAATATGAGCGCGTCCTTATGACCGTTCCGAAGGATGAGAGTTTTAATCGTATGATGTTTCGGCTGACCATTATTTTTGTATATGACTAACTTCGTACGAGAATATTTTGTGATTCTTTTGAGAATCATAAGAATTAATCGTATAACAAAGACGACTTCAATGTTTAAGATAACCGAAACCGCTTATACAATTAATTCCGGATTAGTACGATAAGAATGGGTATGGTTTTTATCGCAGAAAGCCAACGGAAACTTGGAATTACACGAAACAAGAGATGAGTGGTTCAAGACAAAGCCAGCACACCAGTTGACGAGCTGAACGTGCGTCGCTTAGCTCGCCAATTGAAAACTGAACGTGCGTTGCTCAGCTCGCCAATTGACGAGCTGAACACCTGTTGCTCAGCTCGCCAATTGACGAGCTGAACGTGCGTTGCTCAGCTCGCAAATTGGCGAGTTGGAATGTTAAGGTTAAGCTTGTTAGTTGGCAAGCTGAACGCATGATGTTCAGCTCGCAACCTGGCGAGCTCAACTGTTGAAATTCAGTTCGCCAGTTGGCGAGCTGAACACATGATGTTCAGGTCGCCATCTGGCGAGCTAAGCTTGTTAAAATCTAGCTCACCAATTGGAAATCTGAACACGTAATGCTCAGCTCGCCAACTAGCAACCTGAACTTGTGTAGTTCAGCTCGCCATCCGGCGAGCTGAGTGCGCGTTCAGCGTATGCGTTGTAGAGTCCGAAAGAAGGGTCAAAAGTTTAGCAATGTTTGTAGAAGTTCTCGTGGATGGATGAGGCTAAAACTTTGTCAAAAGATAACCACGTGAGTTAGCTTTCATAGGGAAGTGGTTTTAAGTCAATCTATTGGCCTATTCAAGAGTTACAACTATTTTACCGAAGATAGGTCATTCAGCTCGCCAACTGGTGAGCTGAACTTGTTTGTGAGGTCCAGATCACCAATTGGCGAGCTGATCACTCAAAGTTTTACACAAGATAGCCACTTGAGTTAGCTTTCATATGGAATCAGTTTCAACTCAATACATTGGCGCAATAAAGAGTTACGATAATTTTACCGAAGATAGGTCATTCAGCTCGCCAATAGGGGAGTTGAACTCCTTGTTGAGGTCCAGCTCGCCAATTGGCAAGCTGAACTTGTAAGAATCAACTCGAAAATTGGCGAGCTGAACTTGTGAGACTCAGCTCGCCAATTGGCGAGCCAAACCTGTTGGGGTTCAGCTTAAGCGTGTACGTGTGATGTAAATGTGTAGAATGCGTATCGTAAACGTGTTGAACATACTTTTGTATATGTATACCGTGCATACGTAAACATGTTGTCCGTAAATGACAAGATTCAAGACCAAAGCGTTTGTTTAGGGATTATGATTGCTCCTAGTTGTTCCGAAACGTATCTGTCAAGATATTTCATATTTCTCAGACATTGATGTCGAGTATGCTAGTTTTGGCTCTGACAATGGACGTAAACGGATTATCTTGTTTCGTTAAAACCTTAGTGATAGGAAAACCCGGTGGGACAAAACCTTCTTGACTAAGAACAAAAGAGTGTAAAGATAGTGCTTAGCTATTTAACGATTGTTGTTCGATTCTTCCGGAAGTATCACAGCTTGGGTACAATGATCGGGATGATACGACTATTGCCGTTTGATGTTAGAATCGTGTGATTACTATTTTAGTGACGGTTTTCAGACATCGATTTCATCGTGATCGTTTTTTACCCCAACAGTTAGCCCCCAAGCTAGTAAGATTTGTTAAAGTGTTCTAGCGAGGTATTAGTTAAGTTAATTCGGCGGAATCGGTGGCTTAAAAGTCCGAAGCTTTATCGCGGGCGACCATACTTCATCATGGGAGGTCAGTCTTTGTCGTGAGCGACTAGAATTTTCCGTGGGTGACTAGACTTTGTTGTGAGCGACCAGACTTCATCAATGGTGACCAGACTTCGTCATGGGTGAACACAATTCATCGTGGGTGGCCAGACTTTGTCGTGAGCGACCAAACTTCATTGTGGGCAACCAAACTTTGTCATGGGCAACCAAATTTTGTCGTGGGTTACCAAACTTTGTCGTTTTGGGTTCCCAGACTTTGTCGTGGGAAACAGACTTGTCATGGGTGACCATACCTTGTCGTGGGCGTTTCGACTTTGTCGTGTTTGACCAGACTTCAACGTGGGTGACCGAACTTCATTGTGGGCAACCAGACTTTATCATGGGCGACTAGAATTTTTCGTGGGTGACTTGATATCGTCGTGGCCGACTAGACTAAGCCAAACGATCAATTCAAGAAAGTGTACCAGTCCTTCGAGGAGTATCGTGAATGTCGCAGTTCCGTGGGTACCTAGTAGCATAACACCGGCATGGACAAGATTTCATGTTATATAAAGAGGTGTGAAAAAGTTGTTTTCGT
Organism: Iberis pinnata; assembly: GCA_900406425.1. Taxonomy (NCBI): domain Eukaryota; kingdom Viridiplantae; phylum Streptophyta; class Magnoliopsida; order Brassicales; family Brassicaceae; genus Iberis; species Iberis pinnata. Next base: position 9,770 of record OVBE01007467.1, read on the forward strand.
CTCTCCGATCTTCCTTTCCTTTGTTTCGTAAGAAGTCAGGACCGCTGTTTAACCGGTCTCCGCAATAGGTTTTTCTGGGCACGGTCAAATCAAACAGTAGGGTTAGAAGATGTGTATTAAATATAATAAAAGTATTTTATTATAAGTTTTCGACTAGACGAAGCTACTTGACTGTAGCATTATGATACTAACACTTTCTACTTTCTGCTATGAATGGGCGAAGTTAAATTGATATTTTCTTCAGATAATTTGTAGCCGGGACATCATAAACTGTCCCCTCATGAATAGACGAGCTAATGATAGTCGAAGTACTTTTACTATTTTATCGTCTCTTTGCCTCGTCGATACTGGCGACTTCTCTTTCTATCTCCTTTCTGTCTCCTTTTCCTTTTGTTTTTTCCGACCCCCTTTTTAAATCAATCTGACTATCTATTTATACTACTTCCTGTCAGACTAAGTCGACGTGAACAGTAACCTGACAGATGTCGTCACCTAGTCGAATTTTGCATGCTGTCAATGGGCCTTCTTTCAGGATTGGGCCCGATTTCGTGTTGGGCCTTTAGAGGGTGCTAAACCCTGGCCCAACAGTTACTCCCCCCCCCCAAGTCAACAAAATATTTGTTGACTGGAAAAATCTGACAGAGGCCTCGACAACATGCTTAAGATTCGACGAGGTGAAAAATACGTGATTAATTGACGAGGCAGAAATTCAACATGAGCGAATGCCAAGGCTAAAATAATCGTGATCACCCGACGAAGTGGATTTATCTAGTCTATTGACGAGGGGGTCATCTGTTTTGGTCAGTCGACGAGATGACAAATAGTGCTAATCAATCGATGAAGTGATGGCTTGTCACGATCAATCGTCTAAGTACTAACCTTGGTGAAGGAGGTTTTTTGTCATGATTGGTCGACGAGGTATTGAACTTGACGGGACAGAACTTACCTTGTTTAAACAACAAGATTTTATCTCGAAGTTGTTCTTACTCATCGAGGTGATGTTGGTTGACTAAATAAATAGTAACTTACTGCGACTAGACGAGGAAGCAGATGTCAATTGATATCGACGAGGTGAGAAATTTTTTTTGAACGGGTTATGAAGCGTTGCGACCCTTCGGATATGCGTCTTTCCGTATTCCATGTCAGCCCTTATAATGGTCCCTTCCCCATTTATGCTCTCATCTTCTTCTTGCGCCTACATGTATCGTCTCTCTCTCCATTCTCTTTGCTTTCTCTCTCTAGGTTTAGAAATTTTGCACTTGTCTCCGATTTTTCCGAGTAATGTCCGGTGACCTTCAACTAGTATCCGTTAAAGAAGAAGTTATGTCAAACGAAGTGGGCTCAACGACGGAATCTAGAAACCATCAGTTGGTTATTCATCAGCCCGACCAATAAATTGAAGCTCCTGGTCAATTAATAGTCGCCGAGGCGTCGTCTGAAGAAGAATACTTTCTGCCTCATATAGAGTCGGGGCCTTTCCTCGACGAGGCAGGCCCTTCCGAAGTAGATCTTGAAGAGGGTGACTTCTTCACAGGGTCTGGTCCATCGAAGATGACGCATGAGTCTTTGGCCGCTCTTTGTGTGTTATGCAAAATCGACGACACCAACCTCGAGTTTAGAGTTCCACAATATTTTGAATGGCCATGGTCTCCGCCGGAAGGGTACTTCACGCTTTTCAAGGATTATTTCACCGACGCCAACCTATGGTTCCCTCTCCCCCATTTATTAATGGCGTTCGGTGCTCGTTGTCGCATGGCCGTATCGCAGCTGTCCACTGCGGCCATTCGGAATATAACGGCGATCCTTCTATTGGGCAACGAGATAGGGATAAATATCTCTATAGATTTCTTCGACCTCCTGGTGACTATTCACAAAGTGCACAAAGCGGTGAAGAGTGGAGCGAACACTCTAAATTTCGACACTAGTTTTTCCTATGTGAGAATGAGGCTGAAATACACTCTTCTCACCGGGGCCAAGGGGAAGATATGGGATTGGAAGAGGCGATATTTTTTCGTTAAAATTAACGACGCCGCTGTCCCTGAGTTAGGGCGAGATTTTTTGCGAGACTGGGCTTTAGAGATTGGTAGTGCTTCGGCTAGTCGTAATGTTTTACTTAATGAATGATTTAACACTTTTCTTTTTTCTTTTGGACATAAGCCATTTCCCTTCGAAGCCTTCCCTGATTGATTTTTGGACTCAGTCGACAAGTTATCGAAGGCTTCTATACTTAAGTGGCCCGAAGTGGACGCGGCTAGGATCAGACGAAGCTTATCTCGCCTCGGTTCAGGTCGGTACTTCGCACATATCTTTCATCTCAATTCGTCACTCTTATGTTTCTCGTTTTTTTTTTTAATTTCAGTTAGACGAGAACATTACTCGTATCTCAGGAAACCAGACATGTCTTCTGATTTTTTGAAGAGTTTGAGAGAGAGCTCATTGAAGACCCAAGCCGAGGCCGGCACTCAAAAGAAACCTCCAATGGCCGGGGTTGAAAAGAAGGGGGTCAAAAAACCACCGAAGATGAAGACCTTAGTGTCTACGGCGAAAGTGGCCATCGAGAACATGAAAAAGGAAAAAGCCATAGAGCAAGCCGAGCTATCTCAGCAGCTTCAGGAAAAGTTAGGACTACAGGCTGCTGCGGCGAAGGCTAAAGGTAAAGCACATGTCGTGGAGTCGAGCCCGAAAAAAGGAATGTGGCTGGTGAGTTGAAGGGACTGGAGATTGGTAAGGATGCCGATCTACCAAACAATCCAAGTCCTGTTATAAAATTTGACGAGGAGGAGAACCCAGCTGCTGGAGGTGGAGAAGACATGTTCGTCGATCTCGACGATTTGTTCGACGATAATGCTGAAGTCGAGGGTCCTCTTCAAAAACGACCTCGTTGTGATCCTGTTCCTTTCTCTTTTGCTTACCCGGATGCGTCCAAACTGGTTAATGATGCCGAGGCATGTGCTGATTTAGTCCGTCAGATTCCAGAACTCAATCGCCCAGTGCCTAGTGCGTCTAGCTCTCCCTTTCAAGAATTGTTCAAGACTTACGCCTCGTATGCATCCAAGTAAGCTCTATTTTTACTCGCATCACGTCTGTTTTTCAGATGACTTAGTGTTTAAATTGCTTTTGAAACAGTTCTTTGCTGCGGCGAACGCCATGATCACTCTGTATGACTCTAAGCTGACGAGAACCACTTCCTCCCTCGACGAGCCCCAGAAAATCATTGATCAATACAAAGCGGCTGTCGCTTTGGACACACAAAAGAGGAAAGATCTAGAGGTCGAAGTCGACGACTTAAAGCAGCAGATAGTTCGTCTGAACGAAGAGAACATACGCGTCACCGAAGCAGGCAGGAGTCAAAGGGATTAATTTGAGGAGGAGAAGAGTCGTCTCCTTGAGGAAAATGTTAAGGTCAAGGACGAGCTTGCTGTAGTAAAGGAAACTCTGGGGTAAGAGAGGGCTGGTCGAGATGCTCTGATCTTGAAGAGAGGGCATCAAATGCAGGAAAAATGTGCTGCTCGATTTGAGAGGATTCGACGTCATATGGACAGTCGAAATGCAGCTGATACAGCAGCCAAGAACGTCAGGACGATTGAAGGAACGGTCGACGTTATAGGGCTCATAGAGGACATGGGCGGTTCAGTGCCGGAAGCCATTGTGGAAAATCTGCAGAAGAGCCTGTAGACCTGGAAGGACAAGTTAGGCGAGGTCAAAATTTTCCCTTTATCGGACGAGGACCTTGGTGTATCCCCGGTGATCAACGAATCTGCATCGAACCATGAGCTCCTTTCCCAGGAATAAGTGGGACAACTCCGTACTAGCGAGATCGAAGCCTCGACTGTGGAGGTGACCGGAAACAAGACTCCCCCCCAGATGCTCTGGCTTAATCTTATTTAGACTTAAGATTTTTTTGGTTATTTTGTCGAACTCTTTAGTTTTTGCAATCGTCTACTTTTGTTATAAACTCTGACGCCTTGTTGCCTATTTTTGCCAAGGAATTGATTGACGAAATTATGTTTTTTTAAAAAGTTATTATTCAGATTTAAAAACCTTAGTATTTTTGCCTTTAGCCCAATTTATGATTGACGAGGCTTTAGCTCGTATAAAGATCGCGAGGCATTGGCTTGTTTTATAGATCGACGAGGCATTTTCTTGTTTTAACGATCGACGAGGCTTTAGCTCGTGTTCATGATCGACGAGGCTTTAGCTCGTATAAAGATCGACGAGGCTTTAGATCGTATAAAGATCAACGAGGCTTTAGCTCGTGTTCACGATCAACGAGGCTTTAGCTCGTGTTCACGATCGACGAGGCCTTAGCTTGTACAAAGATCGACGAGGCATTAGCTCGTGTTAACGATCGATGAGGCTTTAGCTCGTATAAAGATCGACGAGGCTTTATCTCGTATAAAGATCGACGAGGCTTTAGCTCGTGTTAACGATCGACGAGGCTTTAGCTCGTATAAAGATCGACGAGGCTTTCGTGATCTTTAATTTTGAGCAGAAGTTGAACAGAATTCTCAGTAGGGTAACCTACTCCCCCTTCAAAAAACCAAAAGAAAACAACCAGAATAATACAAGATTTTGTCAGTAGCTGTGTCTTCTTATATCATGAAGACTGCCTACGTACCCATTTTAGGGGGATCAAGCCAGACGTAGTTCTTATTACAACAGTTAAAAAGATTAAAGGTAAAGTTTCAAATGTCGCATGTTCCAAGGTTGAGGCAATTATTGTCCGTCAAGCGTGGTTAGTTGGTAGACATTGGGTGCGACGATGTTAGTGACTTCATACGGTCCTTCCCAGTTACTTCCCAACTTTCCTGCATCATACTCCTTCGTATTATCAAAAATATGTCGTAGGACAAGGTCACCAACTGCATAATGCCTATGTTTGATATGTTTATTATAATGTCGTGCTGCCATTTGTTGGTAACGCTGCATGCGCAGAAGTGCCTGATCTCGTAATTCTTCAAGTTCATCGAGCCTGTCTTGCATCAGATTAGTGTTGAGGTCGTCGTGCTGAGGTAACATCATTCATCGTAAGCTATAAACGTTAACTTCAGCAGGGACCATAGCTTCGACGCTATGCGAAAGAGAGAAGGGGGTCGCGTTTGTCGATGATCGGGGCGTTGTGCGATATGACCACAGGACACCGTCTAATTCATCTGCCCATAACCCTTTCTTCTTTTCAAGTCGCTTTTTAATTCCATCAAAAATAGTCTTGTTAACTGCCTCGGCTTGTCTGTTACCCTGCGGATACCTCGGAGTTGAATGGCTAAGTTTTATCTTCCACTTTGTGCAGAAACCCTCAAACCGGTTTGAACAGAACTGGGTGCCGTTGTCGGTCACGATCTCATAAGGTAGACCATGGCGACAAATAATGTTCTTCCACACGAAATTCTGGACCTCGACATCTTGGATTTTAGCGTAGGCTTCAGCTTCAACCCACTTCGAGAAGTAGTCAATCATTACCAATAGATACCGTCGTTGACTGGATGAAGGAAAAGGTTCGAAAATATCCATATCCCACCTCATAAATGGGTAAGGTGGCAACGAGAATCTTAAACATTTAACTGGTTGATGTCTCCTTGGAGCATGGCGCTGACATTGCTCGCACTTGAGGTAATAAGTCTGACAATCCAAAACCATCGTGGGCCAGAAGTGACCATGACGCTTGATTTTCAATACCAAAGAGCGCCCGCCAAAATGGTTACCACAAGCTCCTTCATGCATTTCGGTCATTACACGGTTGGCTTTGTCTTTTGATACACACCGCAACAATACTCCGGATACATCCCACCGAAACAACTCCCCTTCTAACAGCACATACTTTGAAGCCTTTGCTATGAGACGTTGGGCCGCCCATTTATCAGCTGGTAGGGTTCCCTTACTTACATAAGCATATATTTCTGATCTCCAATCACCTTTTGTTTGTTCGTCGATCATTTCTTCATCGTTTAAGGCAGCCTCGTCCGAGGTATTGTCTACCATGTGCACCTTGGTGCGCGATATACTTGGGATAGTGATCTCTTCAATTGGGACTAAACTTGTTAATCCACTTGTTGGAGCTGAGGCTAAGGTCGCTAAGTTGTCCGCATAAGTGTTTTCGCTTCTGGGGATTTTTACAATCTCAACATTGTCGAAATCCTTTGTGAGGCTTTGGATGAGGTGGAGATAAGAAGTCATTCGGTCATCCTTGGCCTCGTAATCACCTTTGCACTGGCTTAAGACGAGCTGGGAATCGCAATGAACACGAATTATCTTTACCCCCATGCTCTTTGCAAGACAGAGCCCAACGAGAAGTGCCGTGTATTCTGCCTCGTTATTTGAAGCATAAAACTTCAATTGAATAGACTGCTCGATGACCTCGGCCGTTAGCGATTCAAGACGAATTCCAACTCCAGATCCATTAGATCTTGACGAGCCATCAACATGAAGATTCCATACTCCTGCTGTACAGGGAGTGAAGAGCTCGAGGGGCAGTTCTACTAGAAAGTCTGCGAGAGCTTGAGACTTAATACTAGTACGCCTACGAAACTCAATGTTATACTCATTTATCTCAATAGCCCACTTTGCCATTCGGCCGGAATGACACGGGCTATGCAGGATAGCTTGTAGCGGTTGAGTAGTCATTATCGCGATCGAATGAGACTGAAAATAGGGTCTAAGCTTACGAGCACTAATAACCATGGTGTAAGCCAACCTCTCTAACATTGAATATCTCGTTTCCGCACCATCGAGCACTTTGCTAACGTAAAATATCGGCTTCTGCTCGCCGCGATCGTCTCGTACGAGAACCCCACTGACAAATGTCATTGAAACAGAAACATAGAGTAGTAGAGTTTCTCCGTCTAAAGGCTTTGCCAAGATAGGTGGGGTTGAAATATACTCGAGTTTTTTGAATGCCTCTTCACACTTCTCGTCCCAGTTAAATGTTTTGTTCCCTTTGAGTAATTGATAGAAAGGGAGGCATCGCTCCCTCGATCGTGATATGAACCTATTCAATGCGGAGACCCTACCTGTTAACCGCTGCACCTCCCTTATACTTCTGGGGGATGGTAGGTCGATGATGGCGGAGATTTGCTTCAGGTTAGCTTCTATTCCTCTCTGAGTGACGACGTAACCCATGAATTCACCAGATTTTACACCGAACGTACACTTCCTGGATTTAATTTCATTTCGTACAGATTCAAGATTTGAAAGCACATACGTAGATGAGATATATGATCCGTCGCTGAGGTGCTCTTTACAAGCATATCATCTATGTATACCTCCATAGTCTTGCCTAACTGGGATAAAAACATCTTATTAACTAGCCGTTGATACGTTGCACCAGCGTTTTTTAGGCCGAATGGCATAACGGATGCATCATGATTTTATTGTAACCAGAGAATGCATCCATGAAAGAAAGTAATTTGTTGCCCGTCATGGCCTCGACGAGACGATCTATATGTGGAAGTGGAAAACTATCTTTCAGACATGCCTTGTTCAAATCGGTGAAGTCTACACATACTCGCCATTTCCCATTCTTCTTTTTGACTACGACTGGGTTGGCTATCCATTCAGGGTACTTGACCTCGACTATGGAACCAGGTAGTTTCTCGACCTCGTTGTTGACGGCTTGATTACGTTCAATCCTTAACTTTCGGCGTTTCTGTCTGACTGGCTTTATAGTGGGATCGACGTGTAACTCATGGCACATGATTGATGGGTCAATACCCTCCATATCAGATATTGACCATGCAAATGTGCTTGCGTTGCTTTTAAAAAATGAGATAAGCTCGTCCCGAATTGATTTTTCCAAATAACGACCGATATTAGTTCGCCGTGATGGATTGTCATCATCAATGGACACTTGGTCGATTGGTTCCAGAGCTGTTGTGCACTGCTTGGTTGTTGACGATGGCCCGGCCTTATCATCGGGCTTCGTCGGTAGTTGCTATGCTTCAGACCTCTTATGTGCTTTATGCTCGGCTATAAAGCAAGTTCGTGCCCCCCTCTGATTACCTCTAACTGTCTTAGTCCCTTTTGGAGTAGGGAATTTTAGACACTGATGGTAGATGGACACCACAACTGTCATCATGAATAACCACGGGGTTCCCAAAATTGCATTAAAAATTGGGTGCTCGTCGACAACCAATAGCTTCACAATACGAGTTACACCCATTATACTTAGGGGAAGTTTAATGATTCCTACCGCGGTGACTGTTTCACCGCTAAAGCCCATGAGTACCTGGGACGATGGTTTTATCCTCGCCTCGTCTATCTCCATTTTTGTAAGGGTTTCTTTAAAGATAATATTGACCGAGCTTCCCGTATCTACCAACACCCTAGAGACTTTGCAATCTTCTAACATTAGCTCAATAATGAGAAAGTCATTATGTGGTGCATCCACTCCGTTTGCATCAGCCTGTGTGAATTTCACGAGTTCCTCATCTGTTACAATAGCCGGAGTGCTGGTTGTTGACACTGACGCTCTACGCTCCAATTTCCTAATCGCTTTGACCGAATCATTACATTGTCTTAATCCACCCATAATAACATTGATTCGCCGACGTGGTATGGGTTGTACCTCGTCGTTTATAATTTCTCTATCTCGTTTTGGTGGTTCCATATTCTGGTCAATCAGGGGTTGTTAGGCCTGGGCTTAGCAGCCCTGAAAAGCCCAACTAGAATTAGGCCCAACCATA
>OVBE01007468.1:0-18446 GCA_900406425.1 Iberis pinnata
ATATAAAGAAAAGAAAAAAATTTGAGTTATTGGATCGACCTGGTTCAATATTTAGATCGATTAATTTTGAATCGATGCTTCAGTGTATACAAATTTGAGTTATTAGATCGATTTGGTTCAAAATTTGGATCGATCGATCTTGAATGGATGCTTCAGTGTATACAAATTTAAATCTCATTTTAATTCAGAATTTTCNTATTTTTTATTATAATTTATTTCCTGAAAATTGTGTATCATTGGATTTCTTGTAGACATTGTATTTCAAAATATTAGTGTTTCAAAATCAAAGAGAGAGGTCATATTATCTTGCTACAAAACTAGAGTTATGTTTTGATAAATATTGATAATTTTATCGGTTAATTATACGCTATAAACAAAATATAATTATTTCAAATATGCGAAATCAAGAAACTTGTCTTTAGAAATTATTTATATATATCAAATGGTTATATTTTATAATTAATTAAATAAATCTTATATTGCTATTATTACATATTAAGTGATGTTTTATGAGAAAAATTGTTTTATTATAATGGATGTTATCAGTTTTATATGCAAAAAATGTTTATGTAGTTGATATTTGTGACTTATTATATATTGCATCATACTTTTTTGAATTAGTTTTGCTTAATAAAATTTACATATAGGCAACATTTGTACATAAATTTGTAAAATTTTAAGCCTACAAACTAAAGAGTAATTCCATAAAATACAACAAAAACAAGTTTGTATTCCAAAAATACCACACACTCTCAATTATTCCGAAATTATACTAACATGTTTTTCTTCCGAAAAGACCACAAACATAAAAATTGAATTTTAAGAATTTAAATTTTTGGGTTTGGGTTCAGTAATTAGAGTTTAGAGTTTAGTTTTAAAGATGTTATAATTTAGTTTTGGAGATTTAGATCTTAAATTTGAAATTTTCAAAACTAATTTAAATTTGTAGTATTTATGGAACAAAACATTTTAATGGTATTTTTAGAATAATTTGGGAGTGTAGTAATTTTGGAACACGCCATAAAAATGTGGTATTTTGAGAATGCCCTGAAACTAAATTCTAACAATTTTAAATTAAACATAAACTCTAACTAGTGAACCAAAAAATAATAATTAAACCCTTAGTTCAATTTTTATGTTTATAATATTTTTGAAAGGAAAACATTTTATTATGTATAGAATAATTAAAAACGTCTAATATATTTACTCATAAACTTATTTTTTTATAATATTGAATGTAATTCTTCAAAAATGAAACATAATCAAATTTTCTAATAGGTGCACAAAAAAAAAAAATTCTAATCAAGTAACAAAGAGCATCTTAAACTTCCCACTTGTGATATAAAATGACTAGACGACCAAAAAAAAATGTATAGAGCCAAGAATTTATGTTGACTATAATGTATAGAGCCAAGAATTTTAGATATGATCCCTTTCTTCTATATTTGGCCAAATGCTTATCAAGACTTATAAGTGATTGGGGCTCTCGCTTATTGCTTGGCTTAAAACGATCCACACCCACTTTCCTTTTATGTGCATGTGTTTTGTACATATATAAAATACCTATAAAGAGCTAAAAGAGAACGGGAAAAATGTCAAATAAATTCCGAACTTTTAAAATTTGGCAAAAAAAAGTATGAATTCTTTAGTGAGCCATTAAATCCCATATTTTCGTATTAATCCATTTAAAGATCAAATTTTTGGTTGACTATGCCATTTTAAACATAACATTAGTCAACAATTATCTAACTGTTAACTCAACGTTAAAGGATTTTTTTAGCTTTTCAATCTGATCAAAAAGAAAACCTTGTAAACCGAAAATCTAATAAGTCTTAAGAGCAGAGCTATGTCGAAGTGCTTCTTTAGCTTTAGATTCTTTAGCTTTAGATTCCATCTCGAGTTTGAAGAGACAAGCGTCTTTTATATAAAGAGGAATTGGCCATTCTGATGAAACTACTTGAACTTGCATCGCGTCGTTCAGAGCCTCATTGAACATTTCACTCATAAGAACAAAGACACCTTCTTGCTATTACTGTTGGTGACACTTTAGGAGCTCCACTCATAAACTGCATAAAAATATCAATGAATTAGTTAAGATATTTTTCGTTTTTTGGTCTGCTTGAGATTATTGATGATTCAATTTCGGGGTTCATGAGTACTATATTAATTACGTCCTTAATACTACTAAGTACTAATAAGGAGGATAAACACGTGTCTTCATTGCAAATGCATATCGATTGTGTGTGTTGCAGTTCACACTATAAGGTGTTTGATGTGAGCCTATAATGATAAGAAGTTGGTTTCTGGTCAACCATATCTCAATAATTTTAAAACGTTTGAATCAAAAACGTTAAGTTGTCTGTTTATTAACCTATAATGAAAAGTACAACGTCTGATCATAACCGAGATCGATTTTATTAAATCATAACAATAGAATCAGTAGAGAAATGGCATCAAAAAGATTGATGTACGCTTATCGTTGAACATCAGAATGCACGTGTTGCTAAGTAAACCAATTCATCTATCTCCATGAATCTTATAGTCCACGATCTCTAAACCCAAATAACAAATCCAGCAATCACTCTCCGGCGATCGTCCGATTAATGTTGCTGAGGAAGGAGAAGAAAATTGGAGGTTACAGAAGAATTGGGGTTTTCGGTTTACAAGGTTTTTTTCCATCAGATTGAAAAGCTAAGAAAAAAAAAAAATTCATTAACATTAAGTTAACGGTAAGATAACTGGTGACTAATGTTATGTCTAAAATGGTCTAGTCAACAGAAAATTTAATCTTTAAATAGATTCTTGAAAAATATAGGATTTAAATGACTTACTAAACAATCCATGTTTTGTTTGGCCAAAATTTGAAAGTTTGAGATTTATTTGGCATTTTTCCCAAAAAGACAACATGAGAAATAAGTTAAAATTTTTTTTCCCAATCGCAAAAAATAAAATTTTATGAAATTGTAACACCCCCGCTTATAGAGTAACGGTAGTGCATAACAAAATCTTAGAATTTGTTAATTACGCTCGGATTAGTTTTTAGGGTTTAAGGACTGAAGATCCCCGAGGTACGGTACAATTTAGTTTAGGAAAAAAAAATTATTTTAGGTTTTCCTAATTTGATTGAAATGTTGGTCTTATATAAGGAGTTTTAAGGTTTTGATATTGTCAACACATATCTATCAATATAGAAACTCTAGAATGTAGTGTGTTTGCCTCATTCGTTTATCTCTCTTTTTTTTATCAATTCTTCTACAAACATTTTTTTACAACACGTACCTATGTTACCAAAATGTATTTACTTTTTTTTGGTCAGTGGTCCCGAGGGAACTCCACAATTAATTTCTTTACAAACATTTTTTTAATTTATGTTTATACATGTGCTTTTAAAAACAAACTATTCCATAATCTTTGGAGTGGTTTCGGTCTGCTTGAGAATGAAATCATATTTTTCATTTTATCGACACTGTTATAAATATATATATATGTAAGCAGTGACGTTTTATATATAAACATGTGTACCACATCGTCACTATGCACGCACAATAACTTCTAATAATTTTTCTACATATACGTTCATTTACGAACGTTGTAACTCATTCACTCACAACAACATCTTCTCTCTTTAAATAATAGTCTCTCTCTAATTTTCTCTCTTTTAGTTATCAGATCCAAGAATTTACGGGTATAATATTTTAGTTATTTTTATATTCGAAGTTTATGATAATTATTAAAGGCATATCTAGTTTATTATAACAGTTTATCAGCACGATTAATATACAATTTTTTTATATACTCTAGTAGCGCGCAATATCACATATATAAAATTATTTTTTGAGAATTTTAATTATGTCACTACTTATTCATATTCTACTCAACCGTTTGTTACCTCGTTAATTTTTATTTATTATACGGTATAACTATTAAATATTATATATACACATATATTTATATATAGTGTTTGGCCGAGCCACCACCAATGGATGGCTGAGCCACAACCGGTGGATGGCTGAGCCACCGAATTTTATCTGTTAAAAATATTATATTTATATTTAGTGGTTGACCGAATCACCACCAATGGATGGCTGAGCCATCAAAATTTATATGTTAAATATATTATATTTATATTTAGTGGTTGACCGAGTCACTACCAGTGGATGGTTGAGCCACCTGAATATTACTTGTTAAATATTGTCAATATTGAAGTTATTTTTAATAAAATTATGTCACATGTGTATAAGTCTTTTTCTGCAAAACTGGGAAATTTATCTGATCGCATATTTAAATATTTCGGATTAAATTTCCACATCATCTACTTCGACCAACGGTCACAAAGAAAAATTTTCAAAAATTTATACACTTTCCCAACGGTTATGAATAATATTTTACAAAATTTTTCAAAATATTAGGAATATTATGTTAATTTTGTTTCACTGTATTTCTTTTCGTTGTTGCGGTAATGATTAATGTAAACGGTTCCTTTTAATTCTAAAAAAATTTATATTATTTTGGTTTAGAAAAATAAGTGGCAAACATTGAAAGCATCAAGTTCCCCGCCTTGAAAATCACCGGCGCTAATTATATAGCGTGGACCACTGACGCAATATTGTTTCTTGAGTCAAAAGAATTATCTGATACTATAAAAGAAGGAAACAAAACTTCATCTCCAGAAAAGGCAAAAGCAATTATTTTTCTGAGAAAACATTTAGATGCGAGTTTCACTCATGACTATACGCACATCAGAGACCCAACAGAGTTGTGGCTGGCTCTAAAGCAAATGTTTGTTAACCAGAGAGAAATTACTCTCCCCCATGCCTTGGAGGAAGGGAAAAACCTTAGGTTTCAAGATTTTGATAAAGTGGATAAGTATAATTCTGCTGTTTTAAGAATCGTGTCAAACCTGAGATATTGTGGTAGGGTTATTCCAGAGGAAGAAATGATTGAGAAAACCCTTCTCACATTTCATAAAGAGCATAATATCTTACCAAAACTATACAGAAATATTAGGTACAAAAGGTCACAGATTTGGTTGTGGCATTAATTCTTGCAGAGAAGAATAACAAGTTTTTAATTCAAAATCACAACTCCCGACCTACTGGAACCAGATACCCTGAAGGAAACACTACATATGCAAAATATTCGGAAAGGAAAGATCAGACCTATTATGGTCGCGGTCCTGCTCATAGTCGTGGTCGTGGTCATAGTCGTGGTCGTCGCTTTAATAGCATACATGGAGAAACTTACAAAGGAAGAGGATCGAACAAATGGGTTCGACCTGGGCATTTTCCAAAAGGAAAAGAAACCCAAGAGACGTCTAACCAGAATCGTGAGGATGTATGTTTTAGATATGGTGCAATAGGGCATTGGTCCCATGTTTTCCATACTCCTCCACATCTTTGTAAGTTATATCAAGATTCTATTAAAGGAAACAGGAAAGAAGTGAATCTCACAGAACACTTCAAGACTACGACGTACCTCGATTCCTTAGAGTTTGTCGATGACCTCGACGAGACTACACTTACAGACAAGTGAAGTGTTTGTGGTGGGACTATCAAATAACTCTAATGAATAAAATTATGTATTTATGTTTTAAACAAATAAAATTCTTTTACAACGATATAATATATAATTATTGTATGTGTTTGAACTCGTTTTCACAAAATCTAATGTATAATTATTGAATGTCTTTTTCCATATCATTATTAATAAATACAGTGCCAGCTTTTGACAGAAGCAGTAGAAACTCCTGCTTGCGGCCGTTCATAATATATAGAATTTTCGGCCACAATTTCTATAATAATTGCTTTAGTCTAGTGGTTACGTTTATAAGTTTCATTCCCTTTAGGAAGGGGGTTCAAGTCCTCTTGATGTGTTTTACTCATATTTTTTTTTGAAACAGCCTTTATTTTATTTTTTTTCTTCCGGTCAAAAATTGGCTAGGATCGGTCCTGAATAAATATGTTTATTTCAGAAATGGATAACTATACAACTGGTACAACATCCAAGGAAATTAGCAGAAAAATATGTATACCAAATAGTGGAACTACTCACACTATTCTGAAGGATAAGAAATATTTTTCTAATTTGAAATTGACCAAAATTATTGTCAATACAATATCAGGTCCTACAAACGCAATTAAATGCACTTGTAAAGCCAATTTTATGTTGCCTAATGGAACAATAATTTCCATAGATAATGCCTTATATTCTCCAAATTCTATAAGAAATTTGGTGAGCGTTAAAGACATATACCTCCAAGGATATAACATTAAGTCTGTAACTCAGAATGGAAAGAAGTATATGTATATTATTTCTAATAAAGAAGGCAAACGAGTTGTACTCGAAAAATTCCCAGAACCGCCATCTGGTTTTCATCACACTTATATAAATGCAATAGAGTCAAATCTCATGATCAAAGGAAGTCAAAATGATTTCACACTATGGCATGAACGCCCTGGTCACCCAGACACTAATATGATGCGAAAAGTCATATAAAGCTCACATGGTCATTCATTGAAAATTCATGACATGTGAAGCATGTGCTCTTGGAAAATTAATTATATGACCATTGCCAACCAAAATCGATAAAGAATCACCAAAATTCCTTGAACGCATTCAATGTGATATTTGTGGACCATCACATCCACCATTTGGACCATTTCACTACTTCATGGTGTTAATTGATGCTTCAAGTAGATGGTCACATGTATGTTTGTTATCATCTCGAAATATGGGATTTGCAAGATTCCTATCTCAAATAATCAAACTGAGAGCCCAATTTTTTGATTATCCAATTAAGAGAGTTAGATTTGATAACGGTGGTGAATTCACATCCCAAACATTCAATGATTATTGTATGATTAAAAGAATTGAAGTTGAACATCCTGTAGTTCATGTTCATATTCAAAACGGTTTGGCTGAGTCATTAATTAAGCGTCTGCAATTAATTGCAAGACCATTAATCATGAGATCTAAACTTTCATCCTCAACATGGGACATGCCATTTTGCATGCAGAAGCACTCATTAGGATAAGACCAATTGCATACCATAAATATTCTCCATTATAACTAGTATTTGGTCGAGAACCAAACATTTCCCATCTAAAGGTTTTCGGTTGCTCGGTTTATGTGCCTATAGCACCACCACAACGTACAAAGATGGGACCAAAAAGAAAGTTGGAAATATATGCTGATTCTGATTCTCCATCAATTATACGGTACCTAGAACTACAAACGAGTGATGTATTTATAGCACATTTTGCTGATTGCCACTTTGATGAGAAAGTCTTCCCAGTTCTAGGGGAGAAAATAAAGAGGTTGGAAAGGACATCAAATGGAATATACCATCTATGTTATACCTCGACCCACCAACGAAACAGTCAGAACTAGAAGTTCGACGAATTATACATTTGCAAAGTTACCAAAACGGTAACTAAATCTCATATACCAGCAGCAAATGCACCTGCTCGAATTGAAATCCCACAAGAACGTGGGGGGAGAAAATGATACACGAGAGTCTAGAACTCGCTTAAAGTGTGGTAAAATTATTGGTTCTAAGGATAAAAATTATAGAAAACAAAATAAAGTTGAAAATCATAATAACCCCAAAATAACTGAAAGTATTTTGGAGGAACCAACTCAGCCAGTTGATGAAAATGTTGATCAGGAGGAACCTGAAGAAAATCATGAGATTTATATTAACTTTGTTCACAATGGAAAATATGGAATCAAAATAAAGTTGATTGCACATATGATGTTTTCGCATTCTTTGTGTCAAAGGAAGTAAATGAAAAAAAAACGAAGATCCAGAGCCAAAATCTGTATATGAATGTCAAAAGAGCCATGATTGGCTAATGGAAATATGCAATGCAAGTAGAACTCGATTCACTTAATAAACGAGAGGTATTCGGTCCCATTATACCCACACGAAGAGATGTGAGGCTAGTTGGCTATAAATGGGTTTTCATTCAAAAACGAAATGATAAAAACGAGATAATGAGATATAAAGCTCACCTTTTGGCTCAATGTTTTTCTCAAAGGCCATAAATCGATTATGAGGAAACATACTATCTTGTTATGGATGCAAACACATTTAGATTTATGATGAGCCTATCGGCTTATGAAAATCTTGAAATGCGCCTCATGGATGTCATTACGACATATATGTATGGATCATTAGATACTGATATCTATATGAGAATTTATGATGGATTAAAGTACTCGAGGAATTAAAATCCAAACCTAAAGAGTTATGTAATATAAAATTGCAAAGATCATTATATGGGTTAAAACAATCTGGACGTATGTGGTACAATCGTCTCAATGAGCATTTAATGAAAGAAAGATATATTAATGATCATATATTCCCATGTGTTTTCATTAAGAAAACAACATCAGGATTTGTGATAATTGTTGTGCATGTTGATGATCTAAACATTATTGGAACTCAAGGGGAAATACATAAAGCATCAAACTATTTGAAATGATAATATGAGATGAAAGATCTCGAAAAAAAAAATTGTATTGGCTTACAAATTGAGCATTTTCCTAATGGTATATTTTCCCATCAATCTACATATACCAAAAGAGTGTTAAAACGTTTTAAGATGGATATGACAACTCCTCTCAGTACTCCTATGGTCGTTAGATCATTAAAAGTTGAGAATGATCCTTTCTGAACACTAGAGGAAAACAAAGAGATACTTGGTCCAGAAGTACTATATCTAAGTGCATTGGATCACTTATGTATCTTACCATTTGTACTCGACCTAATATTTCATTTGTAGTAAATCTTTTGGCAAGATTCAATTCGTCACCTACGCGAAGACATTGGAATGGGATTAAACATATATTTCGTTACCTTCAGGGAAGTATTGATTTAGGATTGTTTTATCCCAGAGATTATAAAAGTAAAATGGTTGGTGACAGATATTCAGGATATTTATCAGATTCACATAAAGCTCGATCCCAAATAGGATACATTTTCACGATCAGAGGCACTGCTATTTTTTGGCCTTCTCAGAAAAAAACACTTGTAGCTAATTCTTTGAATCATGCCAAAATCATTGCTCTTCATGAAGCAAGCAAAAAATGTGCATGGCTCAGATCGATCAGTCGACACATTATAACGACCAACAGAATCAATAGCAATGAGAAACCAACAAATTTGTATGAAGATAACACAACATGTGTTGCTCAAACCAAGGAATGATATATCAAAAGTGACAGAACTAAACATATCCGTCCAAAGTTCTTTTATACACCCAAGAGCTCGAGAAAAATAAGAGATTGAAGTAAGATATGTTCAATCTTCCCAAAACGCTGCAGATCTCTTGACAAAGTTTTTACCAACTTTGACGTTCAGGAAATATGTTTTTAATATCGGAATGCATCGTCAACAAGACCTTTGAGATGACGATATATTTTTTTAAGGGGGAGCTTACGCAGTTGTACTCTTTTACCTTACTCTGGTTTTCCCAATGGTTTTCCTAAGGAGGTTTTTAATGAGGCAACAAATACGTAACACCAAAGATGATAGAGACACTGGTATCCGAGGGAGATTTTTATAAATATATATATGTAAACGGTAACGTTTTATATATAAACATGTGGACTCCATCGTCACTATGCACGCACATTAACTTCTAATAATTTTTCTATATATACGTTGTAACGTTGTAACTCATTCACTCGCAACAACATCTTCTCTCTTTAAATAATATTCTATCTAGTTTTTTCTCTTTTAATTATCAGATCCAAGAATTCACGGGTATAATATTTTAGTTATTTTTATATTCAAAGTTTATGATAATTATTAAAGTTATATCTAGTTTATTATAACAGACACTATCTTTTTCATATTAGTTTGTAGATACTAACTATATCTTTTCGTAATCAGGTATTGAATTGTGGTTGGTGACAAAAAAAAAAAAAAAACAATTCCATAATGACAAATCAATTTTCCAATAATTCAAGAGGATTTTTATGAAAACCCATCAATTTGTTGGACAAATATACTATATTCTCAATTGTTCTAAGAATATCTCAACTTAAAAGTAAATTAAAAATTTAAGTTTAAACTCTAAACACTTGGTTTAGTTTTGAAGAAGCTAGAATTTAGTTTTGGAGGTTTAGAGTTTAAATATGACAGTTTAAAACTATTTTAAATTTTTGAACAAAAATATTTTGTGGTATCTTTAGAATAATTTGGGAGTGTGTGATAATTTTGGAACACAACTTAAAACATATGATATTTTTGAGAATGCCCCTAAATTAAACTCTAACATATTTAAATTAAGCTTAAACTCTAACCAGTGAACCAAAATAATAATAATAATAAAATTCTTAGTTCAATTTTTATGTTTATAGTATTTTTGAAAAGAATTTTTTTTATATTATTTATAGAATTATTATAAAGGTTTAATATATTTACTCTTAAACTTAATTTTAATAATATTGAATGTAATTGTTCGAAAATGAACCATAAACAAATTTTCTAATACAAAAAGCAAATTTTCTACTAAAGTAATAACGTAAGCATCCAAAAAACAATTTACCAACTTTCTTTTATGTGCATGTGTTTTCACATATATAAAATATCTATAAAAACCTAAAATACAACAAAAGAAATAAGTTCAAAGTTTTTTTTCCAGTAACTAAAAATAAAAATGAATGAAATGTATAGAATTCATCCAAAAACGATTTACCAACTTATCTTTATGTGCATGTATTTTCACATTTATAAAATATCTATAAAAAGCTAAAATACAACAAAAGAAATAAGTTAAAAGTTTTGTTTTTCCAAGTAACCAAAAATAAAATTGAATGAGTTTAAAAGAATTGATTTACCTACCTTATCACCAAAGTGCATTTATCTTTTCGGTCATTGATCCCGAGAGAACTTCACAATTTATTATTTAAGAATTTTTTTAATTTAAGTATATACATTTGCTTTTAAAAACAAACTTTTTTTTTTGTGCACCAAATCTTCATTGATAATCTAAACGATTACAAACGCAAAAGCAACATTGGACATATCCAGATGTGCTACCATAAAGTTCAAAATAAAATTCAAGACTAGATGATAATAGATAGATAGGATAAACATAGTTTGATAAGAAGTTAGGAGAATATTAAAACAACTTAGTGCGATTAAACACCTGGTAAACTCAATTCCTGTTGTTTCCTCGACTAACTTTTCACACGTCAACTTACAAAGTGACTTTGAAAGACGATCCATACTCGCGGTCAATCTGAAAGTGATTGCCGATGCATCTTCCGACTTCGGGTAAGTCATTACATAAGATTGCAAAAGAGTTAGGAAATCAGAGGTCCTTTTGAGAAAGGAATCCGAAGAAATTCTCACTCGCGTAGAGGGCGAGAAAAGTGGACAAATTTCCCCTTCTAATGAAGAGGATGATGATGATCTCTCCTTGTCCCGGTAGGAGGAAATTTGACGAGATAAGTCATTATATGAGTCGTCTAAGGGACTAACATTAAAGAATGTCACCAATTCTGAGTGATTGTTGGCATTTGAGCTTGGAGAATTAAACACACAATCGCAACATCCTGTAGAACTAACCCAAACACCCCACATGGAGACCAAGAAAACTCTATCATTGTCTCTCTCAACCAAAACCAACACCATGAAGCTTAGAACTTGATACCGCAAGCCCCCACCACACATATTCAGTTTTATATGATTTAAGATTGAATGACAGAGGAAGATTAAAATATCTGGGTTAGAAGGATTATACTCTATGCCGACATGGAGATTGGATCTTATCAAAGCTTGGGGCACGTCATTAGAGGATGGATAATTTTCATCGGGAAAGACCCGAGAACCTTCTACCTTATTGAACTCAAGAGAATTGAACCATGAGAGATTTAAATTGTCTGCGAGGGTCCTGGACCTACACCATCCAAGCTTCAAAGGGAAATGAACAGAGATATGAGACCACAAAACCAGAGTCACCGAATCAAAGAGCCTCCAACTCTTAGCTGAGCAGCGAGATCTCGCCAAGCTTGACGAGGAGCAGATACTAGGTACGACAGCTAGGAGGAGTAACATCAGCGATGGATGAATTTGGGGAACTGCGAGGATCAGTCTGGTTGTTGTAAGCCGTAGATCTGCCGCATAAAGAGGAGACTCCTCAAGTGAAGTTCTTTGTTGCACCGGTGACGAGATCCACAGCTTGGAGAGACGAGAACCAAAGATGGACTGGTAGGAGGACGGTTCATCGGAGGGCAAAACCGAGAGAAGTCTCTGAGACGAAGAACCCATTTCCAAGCCACGACGCCGATAGAAGGAGCACGGTGGTTCTTCCGATAAGAGTCGTGCGGGATTGGGTCCGTCGGCGGCCCAAAGCTTGGTGTAAAACCAGAGAAACCAACACCGAAACAAACAGAAGATGAAGGACAAAGAGCTGGAAGAGACAGATGAAGATCGAGAAAGAGGAAAGGCGACGCGACGCCGGCCGTAGCCGACGCCGGCGAAGCCGAGAAACACTGGGGGGCTTACCTCGATAATTGAGCTAGAGAGCGGCTGCTAGGGTTTGTCTACCATAATTTCTATGTGAAATCAGTCTTACAACCTCTATAAATCACGCTTCGTCTTAATAATTGAGTATTATTTAGTTTACAAAGTTTGTTTTTGTCTTTGTTCAAAACAGTCTCGGTGGTCTCGAGTTCATTGTGTTCTTGAGCATCTGTGGATTCCAAATTACTTCTCAAAATTTAGTTTATTGATTGATAGAACCAAGGATCTATGCGTTCATGCATTTCTACAAGAAACTTGTCCATTTTGACAATCATGTGATATATTATGTTTTTTGATGCATTTTACCTTTTGATTTGATTGCATTTTAGGTAGATTCACTTGCTTTTAGGCATATATAGGTTACATTTTCATATCATTTTATATTTTAGGTGTTAAAGGTGAATTGAATAAAAAGAGAGATCAATTGGATGCAAAACAGTTAAAAATAGATTTAAAATAGGATCAAACCAACATGCCTTAATGATCAAGTGATTTGGAGATATTACAATAAAATTTCATCATGGAATCTTAAATAATATTTTATTCATGCATTCAAGCTTTCCAACAAGTCGAAAATCACTTTAAACGCCCCAGGAAATTGCAAGATATGAGCTGGCAAAGTTGTGATCTGCTAGATCTGAAGCTCCAAACTGTCCGCTCTAAAGATGCATCTTTTACCCCATCTTGCAATGTGATTTAGGGAAAGACTCTTATAATAAAGTTGTATCCCTTTGAGTAAACTTCCGAAAGAGCCATTAAACATCAGCATACCTTCAAAGGTGAGAAAGTTATGGACCCTGAACTGAAGACTGGTCAAACTGACTCGCAGAGCTACTGCCATGTACCATCAGGTCGATCTATGTATATCAGGCAAGTGGTATCGGTCACTGGAGACCGGTATGGAGTGCTGAAGAGTCAAAAATACAAGTATTGACCAAGATTTTTACCTATTTTGCATTGGGTTAACCCACATGTTTTTAGGTAAACCCAAGACACTTTAAGACTAGTATATAAGCATTTTAAACCTAGTTCTTAAGAATCTTAAGTTTTATTTACCTTTCAATCTTTTGAATCTCTCATTTTCTCTTAAGAACACTTTTGAATATTTGCTTATTTTGAAGCTTGATCTTTGTTTTCATTTTGTGAATCTTCTTCTAATTTTTCTTTATAATTATTCAACACATTTTCATCATCATAACTTGTGTTTCATCCATTATTAGTGAGTAGTCTATTCCTAAGCAAATGAGTTAGGTAGATTAGGATGATTAGATGATTGAATATAATGCTTAGGAGTCAAAAAGCTTATATCTTCATTCAATAGGTGTTCTTAATGATAAATTAGTCTTGGCCATGCAAGTTCAGATCATAGGATGAATTGTGCCTGAAAGGTATTCAATGAAATTTATGAACCAACTATTGTTTGCTAAATGATATTATCCAAGATATTGTTTTTAGTTAGTTTAGTGGTTTATCATGGATTATACCTTATTGCCTCTAGATTATGCGATTATCCAAGAGATTGTTTTTAGTTGTATGATTAGGAGAGGAATTAGTGTCACGAGAGTGGATTAGTCTAATTAAAGGAATTCTAGACCAAGGATTAGTACTGGAATGCAAGTATTAGTATCATAGAATATCATTTGATCACCCGATTCGATTGCCTTTGCCCATTTGTTTAGTCTTTTATCTTGATTTACATTTTGATTTTCTATTGACTTTTCTTAATTCTGTTGACTTTTACTATATTTGACATTCAGTTGAATTTTGTTTATTTTATGTTTAATGCTTATTTATGAAGTTTACTTTGAACCAATAATCTATTATGACTTAGACTAAATGAGATTCTCATAGGTTTTAGTGAGTTAATTACTCCTGATTTGGATTGATAACCCTCTATGTTGCAATGATAATGATAGTGCATCACAAAATTGAGGTAGAAACATTTAAAAATCCTATTATCAATTTGGTGTTGTTGCCAATTTAGAAATTCGATTAACCATTAGAACTTTGAAGCAAGAATAGTATGCAGCACTGACAGTATATATACAGTGACTTATAACCAAAATATCAAGGACTTAGTGAGGACCCCATGTGATCAATTGAGCAGGTTAAGAAAAAACTTTATTAAAGAGCAGATTTAAGAGAGATAGCTCAAAGGTTAAGAAATTTTATGAACCACATATCAAAAAATTTTAGTCGATTTACAACCTGTAACTCTAATCACTAACTCTTTCTCAGCTGATTAGCTATTACACCATCAGATCACTTAGCATATAATCGTCAGCCCAAACACATAGGCTTTTATTGCGAGTTCTTCTTTCAATCCCATGTAGCTTACATAATCATACATCACTTCAAGCCTGAATTTTTATGATTTGTGTAGCTATTTCTCAGCCGAGTAGCTGTCACACATTTTTAAAAAAAATTAAGTTCTTAAACTTTTTGTGATTATGTACACCTATAGTGACAGTGATCACACTCGGATCTAAAATATTTTTGTCATCCTAATACGAGACGAGTGTCGATCTTTTAGGTTACTACATGAAAACTACTTATCCTATCCAGACAGTGATCGATCCCAGATCTAGAATTTTTTTTATCATCCTAATCTGAATCGAGTGTCTGTCATACTGGATGCTCATAGCTTTTGCCTATATGAACAGATACCTTCTTTCTAATCTAAGTGACTTGTTACAAAGAGGTTTTAAGATGGAAAACTATACTAAATAGATATGTGGTTCATGACTTTCACCTCACTCTTGAAGCAAAAAAATTTTAAATGAAATTCACATATCCCAATTGCTTTATGCAAGCGAAGAAAGCAATTAAGATCAAAGGGTTTTGCGAAAATATATGGTAGTTGGTTTTCACAAAACATGTTCTCAATGATAACAAGTTTTTTCTCTACTAATTTCCTAACAAAATGATGCCTTATGTCAACATGTTTAGTGCGTGATTGTTGAACTAAATCATGACAAAATCAATGTCTAA
Source organism: Iberis pinnata (assembly GCA_900406425.1). Taxonomy (NCBI): domain Eukaryota; kingdom Viridiplantae; phylum Streptophyta; class Magnoliopsida; order Brassicales; family Brassicaceae; genus Iberis; species Iberis pinnata. The sequence goes on from OVBE01007468.1 coordinate 15,530, forward strand.
AAATCGTCACGTAAATATTAATCACACGATCCGAACACTAAACCGCACTAGTCGAATCAACCCGGTCATTCTAACCAAGCTGAGATACTTCCAGAAGATCTCAAAGAATATGTTTCAGAAGAATCGGACAAAAATCGTTAAATAGCTAAGCGATTATCTCTACACTCTTTTGTCCTTAGTTGAGAAGGTTTTGTCCCACCGGGTTTTCCTATCACTAAGGTTTTAACGAGGCGCGATAATCTGCTTACGGCCAGTGTCGGAGTCGAACAAGCATACTCAAAATCAATGTACGAGAAATACGAAATATCCTAACAGATACGAGCAATCATAATCCTTGAACAAACACTTTGGCCTCGAGTCCTACCATTTCCGGACAATATGTTTACGTATGCCCATTACACATTTACGAAAGTATGTTCAACACGTTTACAATACGCGTTCGGCATGTTTACAGTACTCGTACACGCTCAAGTTAACTAGATATGCTTGAAGCATATGTTCAGCTCGCCAAATGGCGAGCTAGACCTCGCAAGAAAGTTCAGCTCGCCAGTTGGCGAGCTGAATGACCATCCTTCGGTAAAATTTCCGTAACTCTTGAATAAGGCAACATATTGACGTGAAACCGCTTCCATACGGAAGATAACTCAAGTGGATATCTTGTGTAAAAATTTGAGTGATCAGCTTTCCAATTGGCGAGCTGGGCATCACAAACAATATCAGCTCGCCCATTGGGCGAGCTGAATGACCAGCCTTCGGTAAAATTGTCATAACTCTTGATTTCGGAAACAGATCGACTTGAAACCGCTTCAATACAGAAGCTAACTCAAGTGGCTATATTGTGTAAAACTTTGAGTAATCAGCTCGCCAATTGGCGAGCTGGGAATCACGAAAAATTTCAGCTCGCCAACCGGGCGAGCTGAATGACAAGCCTTCGGTAAAATTGTCGTAACTCTTGATTACGTCAACATATTGACTTGAAACTGCTTCCATATGAAAACTCAAGTAGTTATCTTGTAAAAAATGTTGAGTGATCAGCTCGCCAATTGGCGAGCTGGAGAGCACAAACAATTTCAGCTTGCCAACCAGCAAGTTGAATCTCGCAAATTGAGCTCGCCTACTGGCGAGATGAATCTCGCATATTCAGCTCGCCAAATGGCGAGCTAAATCTTCTAAATTCAGTTCACCGGTTAACGATAAGATTTCGTCTCGAACCCCTCGTCTCTTGTTTCGTATCATTCTGAGATTCTGATGGAATTCTGCAATAAAATCATAGAACTTATTAACTTCGCATAGACATCGCGACTATACGATCATTCCTTACGGATTCTGGAATTCTCGGGAAATCCTTTCGTATAGGTTTCAAATCGTATAAAATGGCTAACTCAAGACGCTGAAGATTATCTCGACTATACGAACAAAATTATCATTCTCCGAAATGATCGTAATAATATGTTCGTACATTTTAATCATATGAAACTGTGACGGTCAACTTTTGCAAGGTCCATGTCTTATCGACGTACAAAAGACCAATTCTCCGATAAGAATCATAAAATCGCATAAACCGCATAGCGGCCCAACAAGGCCTAAAACGTGATAAACAACCCACTTATGATTCTAGGCGAGAATTCGGCCCAAGTACGATGACGATCACAACTTGTTGCGCAAGCCACAGAGGAATGGAAGGAATTTGGAAAAGGAAAGTTTTCGCATAAGAAAAGGAAAGTTTCCGCTAATGAATCGAAGGCCGAAAAGGAAAATGGATAAGCAAGGAGTCTATATAAGAAGAATGAAGGAAAGAGACAAGACACGTTCAAATTTTCGTACCAAAACACTTAGGGTTTTTAGGCTTTTATTCTATTCTTAGAGAGCTGCGACTCAATGAGGCTGTTCACGGTTCCGTTGTTAGTTCTAGGATATTCACCGGTTGTTCATACGGTTGGAACTGCTGCCTGATTGTAAAACGTTCACAAGAATAAGAATAAGAATCCTCTTTTCCCCCATTTTGTATTCTTTAAATTTCATACATATTCGTTTATTTTCGTACTCTGATCTTATTCGTGTTAGACTCACATAAATCCGGGATCTCTGGAAAGTTAGATTTCACTATGATTTTCTATAACTAACGGAACTTGACAGTGTGAATCTCGGTTCCCACATGTCCCCTACGTCCAACCCAGGAAAAACTACTTCATGTAAAAGGGAAATAACTCATCCCACAACACTGAATCATCAACTTAAAATCCAAAAAGAAATTTTGCTCCAATTTCTTTCACTTTTTTGTGTTATCCCACGATTTCTTTAAAGAATATTATCATTGCCCAAGAATCAAACTTTTATATGTTAATACACTTCAACCTCTCCTAGATTGACTTTCTATAGATGACAACAACGTATCCATAAACAGAAGATAAAATTATTTTATTTTTATCAACTGAAACCATGGTATCAATTATTTTAGTATTTAAAAATAAAACTTAAACATTAAATTCAACTAAAAGTGAGGAGGGCTAATTCCCCATTAAGACCAAGATAGTCAACTATAAACAAGAAATCAAATCCTAAATGTGCTTGCTTATCCTACATGGACTCTTATGGATGCCTCGTCTCCATAAAAAAATGAGAGCTAGAAAGATCGTTTAACAAAAATCCCTAAGTCTCTTAACTGTTAGAAAACTACATGCTACCTGATAGTACATGCTACCTGATAGTACATGCTACATTTTTGGATGGAATCTGGCTTAATGAAGAAACGAAGAGTCGATCTGGGATTAGATCGATGAAAATTGAAGATTTGAAGTCAAAACAACTTCAGACCGATTGGTCCGTCTATGGATCGATTGGTCCATAGTTGTCCGGAGGTATCGGTCCGAAGGCCTGCGAAGTTTTTAGCAATTTTCCTATTTTTACACATCAAGTC
>OVBE01007469.1:0-18446 GCA_900406425.1 Iberis pinnata
ACTGCCCATGTCATATAGTTTCTTCCAGAAACATCAAGGGCATTAATTGCTAGCTTTCCAAATTTGATATGATAACTATATACATTATTAAAAGAATTTATGCATTATAAGCTTAGCAAAAACTTTTAAGTTTTTAGTGCGATAAAAACTTTAAAAATTTTACTTCAACATGTATATAAAATAATAAAATATTTTAGGCAAAATATTAGCATAACGAATAACAATTGATCATGAGAAACATGTAACCTTCTTCATCATATATAATAAATAGATAAATAAATTCAACTTACGTTATCTTACCTGGAAATTTGGGATTGAACGGGTTTAGAAACTGAACAGATTGAACAGATGAAGATTGACCATAGAGCGTTCGTGCTGATAACGTGATATGAAAATAGACTCTAATCCAAGAACATAATATGAATTAAGTCTTTAAATTAGAGCACTAATTAATTAACTTCTCTAAGAACTTTTATAAAGTGACTAACTAAGAACTATTTTGGTAAGAAATTTGGAGAGAGAAAGATTATACTTATACTTTTGTTTCTTCTTAAACTTATCTCTTTACAAATGAGTTACAACCTCTATTTATACTAATGAGGAGGACTTATACACATGACACATAACCAAACATGTGTCAACAAGCTAAGTAAGATGAGTGTACTAAGAGCACCTCCAATAGAAGTCCTTAGAGAGAAATCCTTAGGGAAAAAATAATTAAATAATTAGTAAATCCCACAAAAAGTTAATAATTTGATCCTTAAATTCCCCAAATAAGGACCTTTTCTTGGCTAATCTTTACACTGTTTGTGGGTCCTTAGGACACATGGCAGCTTGCCAATTATCATCTTTTTTTCTTTTTTAAAAAAAATAAAATAAATCTGAAATGTCCTTACCAACCCTTTTTCCTAATTTTCCTAAGGACTCCAACGATGAAGATGCTCTAAGATGATGAATAATCACTAATTTTCATGACACTTGTCAAACATATAGATAAGATTAGTGATACCAAGTGATGAATAATCACACAATTTCTTAACAAAACCTATGTTATAGATGTTATTTTGTTAATTTTAGGTGGTAAAGATATTATCCATTGGTATTTCTCATATAATATAATATTGCACCACGAAGGAAAAGAAAAAAAAAGAGAAGCAGAAAAGGATTAATGATGCTTAGACCACTGGTTTTCATTGCACACAAAGGTCACATAAGACAGATACACGAAGAAGGGTAGTTTATTCACTGCAAATCTATCGACATAATTGGTCACTGTAAACTTTATGCTCCATAGACTCGTTGAGTCATTATATCCTATGACTATATTTGTTGGATGCCACTTGATATTACTAAAAGGAAAGTAGAAAAAGATGAACATATGTCAGTCTAAAATTTCAACGATCCTACTCAAATAAGAGAAAATAAATCAATACATATTTATGATTTTATTCACGGTGCTTCCTTTGTTCAGACTGTCACTCGACTAGCCCACATTGCAATTTTCTTCAGCCATTGCTTTTATATATCACGACTGTGTATGCAAAGGCCCTTCCATCTTTCAATCACAACAACAAGAACATGACGTAATTGGAAACACACAACACAACCATATTCATACATATCTTTATTGCAAGTATGTTCTACTGTGGTAATTTGACTTTTCTATATATATATTTAAAGGTCACATATTGTTATTTCATGTTAAAAAAATATTAAAGAGTCCAAATATAATTAGCATAGGAATATTGTGGTCCAGAGGCACACGCCGATATTAATATATAAAAATTCGATGTAAATTTAGTTGTGATAGGATTAGTTTTGGAGATTCAGAGACCTTTCAAATAGGGTACGCGGTACATTTAGGAAAAGAACATTTATTTTTAGATTTTTCTATAAAATCGGGTTTTTAACCTTATATAAAGATATAATAATTGTAATGTTTTGATATATCTATCAATAAAAAATTCTTAGAACGTAAGGTATTTGTCTCAATTGTTTTTTTCTTTTTCGTTTATCATATTGTTATTATTTTTAAGGAAATTCATAATATATGTCAACTCCAACTAGGCTCTAATTACTCATAGTCATTCACTAGTAATTAGAGCTCATCCATAAAAATAATGTTCTAGACACCACAAAAACGTACATAAATATTGAACGCATCAATTTTTTAGAATAGTATTGTTAGGATTATGGGCTTCCAACGCAAAATCAATTGACAATGAATAGAGTGGCCATATCTTTTATATATTAGTGTATTGTCCTATGAGTTTCCAAAGTAGGATATAACATCCCTATTAAGTATAGTATTGTAATAGTTGACCCAAAAAATAATTTCTAAATAAACGTCTAGTTCAATATAGTGAAATCAACTTTTTCCTCGATTGCTTGTGTTTTATTGGTTTTTCTTTGTGTCTTTGTTAACCAATTTAGACCATTGATTCCCTTGTATTATTTGCTTTCTCCTATATTGAATGTGCTGTAACTTTCCAATCTATAATACACCAGTCGACCAAAAAATTATAGTGAAATCAACTTCTAGTTTTTTTATATATAAAAAAAGATTAATTTGTAAGCATGAAAATAGTTTGGGCTGACCTGAGTAAGAACAAAAGTCTATCTTTTATATGCCTACTTCAACATGTCAAGCTAAAAGTTGGAAAATTTTAAATTATAGAAAAAAAAAAAAAAGGGTTGAAAATCTTTAATGGGAAAATACATAGCACTTCCACATAGAGATGTAGGACTTGTCCTTTGTTAGGCAACTTATTTATGCCAAGAGAGGACACACATCAATAGCACCAATCACATTAGGAAGGCTAAAGATACTAATTTGTATGCAAACAATATCATTATATCTTCCTAAGAATCTGGAAGAAGGAGTTATCGGTTACATCATGTGTTTCAGACATCCTGCTAGAGATAATAGCCAATGTTTATGTCTGGTCCTAAGGTCTATGTATAACTTAATATTAGTTCCAAGCTTAATATATAGTCCAAGAACTGACAGAATCAAGTTTGATACAAAATGGTCCAATAAAATGATACAATGAGGTCACCGTAGAAAGTGGTGGGTAAGATTCTCTTCCCTAAAACTGAGCTCAAGTACCATGAGACCCCAAGTAAGGGCCCTACTGTACCCTTCAGTAAAATAAATGTTTTAACCTTTTTTATTAACTCTCATCCTATATAGAATATGCAAACCAATATAAAATGTCACAAAGATATCTTAACTTAGAGTAAGAGACAAAAAGTAAGTGAAGACAACAACTATATGACTATACCACCTTAACAAGACATTTCCTTTAAATCCCCATCCCCTAAGAGTGCTCTAAACCTCAAGTTTACCTCTACATATCACCAAACTTCTCACTCTTTAATTGCATTTTCTCTCAAACATGGGATTAACCTCATCCTTAGTGTTCTTTAAACAAAATAACAAGACTCTTCTCAGAATCTTCATGATCTTGGTTCTTAGTTGTATACCAGGTAGAACCAATCTTTGTTCAAATCACTCTGTTAGTACCCCAATAGATTTACCTCCTCCAAATCCTTCAGATATTCGTTCCTTATTCGGTTCACTAGATTTGGATGGCTACATAAGCTTCAATGATGTTCACAATGCAGCCAAGGACTTTGGCAACAGATACAACTTACCACCTTTGGCAATTCTACATCCAAAGTCAGTTTCTGATATTTCATCAATGGTGAAGCTTATAGTACATCTAGGCTCTACATCAAATCTTACAGTAGCAGCTAGAGGCCATGGTCACTCACTTCAAGGACAAGCTTTAGCTCATCATGGTGTTGTTATCAACATGGAGTCACTTCAAAGTTCTGATATCAAGATTCATAAGGGTCATGATCAACCTTATGTTGATGTCTCAGGTGGTGAGTTATGGATTAATATTCTACATGAAACTCTAAAATATGGTCTTTCACCAAAGTCATGGACAGATTACCTTCATCTTACTGTTGGAGGTACTCTATCTAATGCTGGAATTAGTGGTCAAGCATTTAAGCATGGTCCTCAAATCAACAATGTATACCAACTAGAGATTGTTACTGGTAATTTTCATTAATTTTATATTTCTATAAAGAATATGAACACTCAAGTTTTTTTTAAATAGCTTTTTGTAACTAAAATAAGAGTGTGTAGGCCACGTAAATGTGGAAACATGCACTACATACTTGTTTTGACTTACAGCAAAATGACATTATTATATAAAGAAAAGAATAGATTAAAAAATATATATTGAATCAGGGAAAGGAGAAGTAGTGAGTTGTTCTGAGAAGGAGAATTCTGAACTGTTCAAGAGTGTTCTTGGTGGGCTTGGACAGTTTGGTATAATCACACGCGCACGAATCTCTCTTGGACCAGCTCCACTTTTGGTAAAGTTCCATCTTTAAGCCTATATCTTTTAGATTATTTCTACCAAATACCACAAAAATAAAAATGAGTTTATGTTCCACAAATATTTTGGATAATTATTTTTAAAAATTTCTTTTTAGAATATAAAAATTGATAAATGTTTAGCATTTAAATTTTTCGGTTTAGATTCTCTAATTATAGCTTATGATTTATTTTTGAATAGTTTAGGTTTTAGTTGTGGGTTTATGGTTTAAATTTAACATTTTAACAGCTATTTCAAATTTTTGGTATTTTTTATAGTATTTCATAAACTATTTGGGAATGTATATATTTCTTGAACACAAACTAACGCATGTGGTATTTTTGAAAAGTTCCTGATCGTTTATTATATCTATATTTGCAAGAATATACAATATATAGTATGGTTTTAAAAACCAGTTTACTGACACATTTTCAAACAGGTTAAATGGATAAGGGTACTGTATTCAGACTTCTCTGCATTTTCAAGAGACCAAGAACATTTGATTTCCAAAGAGAATACTTTTGACTACGTTGAAGGATTTGTGATAATTAATCGAACAGACCTCCTCAACAGTTGGAGATCTTCATTTAGTCCCAATGATTCCACAGAGTCAAGACAATTCAAGTCAGATGGGAAAACTCTTTATTGTCTTGAAGTAGCAAAATATTTCAACTCACAAGAAGCTAACTCTATGAATCAGGTGCGACAATCACTATACTCTCTAGTTTAAACCATTGGTTTTCTAACATAGTAGAGAGTTGTTGTTGTTGCCTTGCAGGTTACAGACAGGTTACTTTCAGAGTTGAATTATATTCCATCCACTTTGTTCTCATCTCAAGTACCATATATTGAGTTTCTTGATCGTGTTCATATCTCGGAGAAGAAACTTAGAGCTAAAGGTTTATGGGAGGTTCCACATCCTTGGTTGAATCTCTTGATTCCTAAAAGCAACATATTTGAATTTGCTACGCAAGTTTTCAATAACATTCTCACAAGCAACAACAATGGACCTATCCTTATTTATCCAGTGAATCAATCTAAGTAAGTGACCAAAAAGATGGCCTGATTCTTAGAAAAATAGACTAAGTAGTAATTATATTCCAATACTTTTTGTTGTTGTTGTTGTAGATGGAACATTCATACATCTTTGATAACTCCAAGTGAAGATATCTTCTATCTAGTGGCCTTTCTTCCTTCTGTAGTACCAAACTCCTCAGGGGAAAATGATTTAGAGTATCTTTTGAGACAAAACCAAAGAGTGATTAACTTTTGTGAAGAAAGAAACATCAATGTGAAGCAGTATTTGCCTCATTATGAGACTCAAAAAGAGTGGAAATCACACTTTGGTAACAGATGGGAAACATTTGCAAAGAAGAAATATGAGTATGACCCTTTGGCTATTCTAGCTCCTGGTCACAGAATTTTCCAAAAGACAACACATTTATCTCCAATCCAACTTCTCTAAGGCAAAATGCATACACCTCTCAACTAGGCAGCAAGAGTTGAAATTCTATTAATTTTTGTTTCTTTTTGAACATTGGAACAATGTATAGGATCTATAAAATCCTTCACACTGTCATTTTACATTTATCAATATAGCAAAAAGTAGTTGAAAATTCTCAATTGTGACTGAGTATCAGGATATAGCAAGAAACCTTAGATATAGTATCAGGCAGGAGTGGAAGAAGGACCAGAAGGAAGCAAGTCGTAGCCGTCATGATGATGACAAGACTCGACGGGTATGCATTTGAGAATAACAGCTACAATCATACTCAATGATCCTATCAAAATTGATAGTAACCAATGTTGCCAACTCAACGGAACGGTGCTAGCAAATGCACCAAGGAACTCTACTATGATCACTTGAAAGACTATAGTTACAGTCATTACGCCTGTGAAGATCCAGCTATTGAACATTCCTTTGAACACATTTATCTTCTCTATTTCCCTGCTATTGATCTCATTGAACACCTGTTTTTTTCATTTATATGATTTCTCATATTAGTTTTGCGATTATATAAAGTGGTATGGCTAGTTTTCAGAATACTACCTGACAAAAGACAAAGGTGTTGAAGATGACGGTGTTAAGAACGGCTGTGGAATCCGGGCCGTTGAGATTGAGAAGAGATTTTCCTGTGAAATTTAGAATTCCCAAGACAATCAACTGGTAAATGCTTTGACCTGCTATGTTTCTCCACATGGTTTTGGTGATGAAGCTAGCGGTTCTAGCGACTGGTGGACGTTGCATTAATCCTTCATTAGGAGGTTCTGTTGCAAGAGCCAATGCGCCAAGTGTGTCCATAATCATGTTGACCCAAAGAAGTTGCACAGCCGTAAGTGGAGCAGATCCTGAATACAAACAAACGGTTATGTCATGAATCGATGAATAAAACATTAGAAGGAGATGTGTTTGTGATGATCATGCCTGTGATGCAAGCAGATACGAAGTTGATGATCAGAGCAACGACATTAACAGTTAGCTGAAACTGAACAAACTTTTGAATGTTTATATAAACAGCACGTCCCCATTTAGCCACATTCACTATTGTTTTAAAGTTATCGTCCATTATGATCACATCAGCATTCTCTTTAGCAACCTGTATATCGGAAATTGACACAGAAGGAAAAGTCAATCTCGGGGTTTTCTGATTAACCTAAACAGTAATAGAGAATAGTAAAGGATTGCCTCTGTTCCAGCTATTCCCATGGCAAGTCCAATGTCTGCCTCATGCAATGCAGGGGCATCGTTTGTCCCGTCTCCGGTAACTGCAACCACCTCTCCAATTTTCCTCAAGTTGCTGACTAAAGTGTGCTTGTCCAATGGCAGAGACCGAGCCATTACCTGAAGAGAGAACCAAGTTTAAGATTTTCTAGAGACAGGTGAAAGATAACAACTCATTTCTCTTTATAATGTCAAATAACCTGAATTTTGGGTATAATGCTCCTCATTTGGTGAGGAGGCAAATCCCGGAAATCTGAACCTTCTATAGCTAACCCTCCTTCAGTAAAAATTCCACATTCTTTTGCAATCGCTTTAGCTGTGCTTATGTTATCTCCAGTGACCATACGAACAGTGATTCCAGCAGCTTGACAAGTTTGAACAGCTTCTCTAACACCAGGACGTACTGGATCCTTGATTCCAACAACTGCTATCATTGTATAGCCTTCATCAGGGAGATCTCCACTAGGAGCTTCATCTAGATCTTTGTAAACCAAACATAGAGTCCTCAAAGCCTCTGAGGCAAACTCCTCAATGACATCAGAGATATTTGTGATACGTTCTTCAGTTAAAGGAACGGATTCTCCATTCGAATCCACAACATTATCACACATATTCAACACTATTTCAGATGCCCCTTTGCAGAAAGCCCGTGTGCCACCTCCAGGAAGAGCTATAAGAACAGACATTTTCTTCTTGTCTGAATTGAATGGCTCGATCTTAAGTATCTTATTCTCTTTTCGCTGAGTGCCAAAGTCACCACCTAAAACCAAACCAAATTCAAGTATAGCTCTTTCTGTCGGGGATCCTAAGATCTGAGTGTTTCCATCTTTATCCTTAACAACTTCAGAACCAGTGTTCTGAAATATGCCCTGCAAAAGAATTGTCTGAACTTCTTCTAGTAATTCCAACTGAAAGCTTCCTTTGATTCCCTCTTGCCTCTCATGAGCCTTGTCACAGATCCATACTTTGTTGACCACCATGTGGTTAGTAGTTAAGGTCCCTGTCTTATCAGTGCAGATGCAAGTAGAAGAACCCATAGTCTCACATGCAGCAAGATGCCTCACAAGTGCTCTGTCGCTCATCAGCTTCTTCATAGCAAATGCTAAACTTAAGGTCACCGCCAGTGGCAAACCTTCAGGTACAGCAACGACAATGATGGTTACAGAAATTGCAAAGTAATCAAGTAGAGTCAGTGCATCTTCAGATGACCACTTGGTGAAGCTACCAGCCGTTGCTTTTGCCAAGACAAACCTTATGCACAATACCACAAATGTAAGCACAGCGAAGCTTAATCCAATCTTACCAATTATTGTTGCAACCCCATTTAGCTTCACTTGCAAAGGAGTTTCATCTTCTCCACCATCAATCAGTGTCTCCATCAACTTTCCCCACTCTGTCCTCATACCAACTGTTGTCACCAACATTTTTGCAGAACCGTTTTGAACTTTGGTTCCTGAAAGCAGAAAAGGCTTCTCTTTATTTACATGTGACGGTTCACTCTCTCCTGATAAGCTTGACTCGTCTATCTCTAAGTTGTATCCAGATATAAAAATCCCATCAGCTGGAACTTGATCCCCAATAGACAGATGAACCACATCTCCAACAACCAAGTCATGAATGGAGATTTCTTGTCTGTTCCCATCCCTGGTGACCTGGACAATAATCTTCTTCTTTTCTCGATCCAAGTCTATGAACTGCAAAGATTGCTTGTAGTCACTTATAGCGGTAACCATGACCACCAAGAGTATACTCATCAAGATACCTGTCCCATCATACATTCCCTTTGGAAATCCTTCTGTGGCAACACCCACACCTATTGATACTACAGCGCAGACCATAAGAATGATAAGGGTTATGTCTTGGAGCGCTTCCCAAACAAACATTAAGAACGACCTGGCTGGTTTCTCTGCATAACGATTTTCTCCAAAGATCTTTTCTCTGATGGGTAGCCCACTCGAACTAACGCCTTCCGTGAGAGATACAGATACTTTCTTTGCAAGTTCTTCAACTCCACCACTGTTTGCCAGGCCCTTAGTGTCATGATTGCGAACCATTGATGCAAGTTCATCTGCTTCAATAGAAAATCCAGCTTTCCTAACCTCATCAGTGAGCTTGTATTCCTGCCGAGCAGCGGCTACATGAAAACACAATAAGAAAAGAAAATTTTTACATAACCATATAAAACCAGCACTATCTTAAAACTTAGCAGTGAATATCTTACCACCAATGAACTGAAGGGCGGCTTTTTGAACATAGAAAGCAACTCGGATCTTTTCCTGGTAATGAGCAAAGAAAGTGAGCTAACAGGAATAAATAACCCAAAAAGATACATTGCGCTCTTAATTTTCGTGTGGCTTTTGAAGATATATTGAAGCTCTCTGCAACACTAGTTACCTATTATTGAATGTCAACTATACCACTGATTTAGCACAACACAACTGAGGCTAATGTACCTAAATTGTCTATGGATTTGAAATTCAAACCAGGATAACTTTCTTCTTTTTTTTGTCACAAACCAGGATAACTAGAGTAAAGTTTTGAAACCTCAGTTAACAATGCAGGCTGTAATTAATTTTACTCAAATGATTTATAATAAAACATTTTCGTTATTTTAAAGGCCTGAAACGAGTTTATATTTCATTTAACACAAAAAAGGAAAAAGGAAAAGACCATGAGCTCATATCCAAAAGAATCTAAAAAATGTATCTTTGTTTGGTTTATGCAAGTGGACAGATAAAACTGATAACTGTTTCAGTCACTTGGCGAAGTTTCCTTGTGACTTCCTTACGCTAGATCACATCACACTAGAAATCAAATAGACTGCCTTACTCGGACTATATAAGTCAAAAACTATATAAATATCAACAAGAAAAAGTTGATTAAATAAAGAAAATAAAAACTGCAGCTTCCATATTAAAAAAACAGATGTGTTGATACTAAAATTCGTCCTTTCGTAGTTGATTCAGTCGCTAATAAGATGGCCAAGGATATTTTTCAAAAAAAACTCAAAAGGAGTCAGAGTTTTGCTGGCCTCTCATATTGACTCATCTTACTATGAGCCACAAGAAATTATCCATTTGTAAGCAAATGACACACCTTACTGTCACCATCATGTGTATTGGCAATTAAAATATTTGGTGTCTTTCGCTTCCGCGATTGAATATTGAACGAAGATGACGCCGATATAAACAGTTTATCGTTTATGTATCATATCATTTTATCTATTTTCCAAAATTGTATTGAAACTCTCCATTTCTAACTTCCAAGTCACTGAAGTACAAGACTACCATACCCTTTTAACAAGCGAAATATGATGTGTATTGACTAATTAAAGAATCTATTAGATAATCTTCATGCTTTATATCATTTAGAGAAAAGGTAAATAAAGAAGAAAAACAATATTTCTTTCTATTTTTATGCTTTATTATATTTGGCTAATGAAAAGGTAAAGGAAAAAAGAAGCAATATAATTTGGTAGATAACAATTTTTAAAAAGTTAGAAGATAAACTCATAAAAGTGTTGAAACATCAAAGTCAAGATAATTAGACTTCGAAAAATAGCAAGTAAACGCCATTAATATTATCATCAATGGTTATGGCAGAAAAAGCCTAGAACTGCAGATTCTTTCTTTAAGGCTTTTTTTTCTAACTTATCACAATGAGTAAATTCACAGAATAACGTTTATATTCTCCGGCATTACCTCGGAGAAAAACGAATCATCCTCCAGAAAATCAGAACCATAACTAAGACACCGTAAGGAGATCTAAAGAGCAGAGACTCAATCACAATATCACACATTAGAAAGGTATTCGAACCTGGATCTGGTGCTTCTTAGTCTCGTACTCAGCGAGCTTATCGAGATTGCGTATGTTACGGAAACGACGAGCACGGTTCTTAACGATAGAGACGGAAGACCTCCATCTCTGTCGCGCTTCAAGCGATGGATTCTTAGCGTCGACTTCAAAATCCCTAAGTAAATTCGACATTTCTCAGTCTTGCTTTTCCACTAATGGAGAAAACTTCGCCCGCGCGAAGGGCAAGCTGCAAGAGAGATACACTGCACTTGTTCACTAGCAAATGGGTTTGCTCGCGAGAGTTGCTTTTTATTGACGATCCAAACCCGACCCGAATTTATCGGATCGTATCCTCGGGTAGGGTCCATATGGCTTTAGGGTCATTCAAATTTCATTTTTTCGTCTCATTCGATTCTTCAAATAATAAAGAGGATGATCCGACCCGGACCGATATTAGGTTCCACAAATATGCTTTTGTTGATATTTATTATTTGTTGTTTTGGGGTCTCTAAATTGAAACCTCAAGATCTATGCCTTTTATTATATTCTTATTACTATTACCTATGATGTCATATCACGTGTGTAATCTATAAACGATAAGAGATTTATGTTTTCGAGAGTGATTTAACATAAACAATTAGTACTAAACAACCATTATATAACTTTTAGAAAGGTCTAGTGTCACTATTCTATTTGGAAGATATCTTCTACTACTCTCTCTAACTTCTCTTCTTCTCTCCTCTTTCTCTCCGGAAGAAGCGGCGAAGAAGGGATACTTAGGTCACCGCCGCACTCTTCTGACAAAGATCTCCGTGCACCGCAACTGGGATTCGCCGGCGACATCCAGAGTCGCCGTTCCCGCCATGCAGTTCTCCGCCTGAAGTCGCGTTTCTCCCTTCTTCCTTTGACGCCAGATCTCGTAGAGACAAGCCATAAGCTTTCTATCGGCGATGAGAGAAGGCCAACTCTATCGCGGCGATGTAGGGATGGAAGACGACAAGATCTGGATGTGAAGACCTCAAGGTGGACCGGTTCAAGTCGCCGGAAAATATGATGGTCTATTCTCTCTCTGATGGCGAGGGACAATTGTCAGGGAGAGGAGAGTCCTCACCAGATCTGACGGTTGCTTGGACCGTCCCGGTTCACCGGAAACCTAGCTCCACACTTCGGATGTTGTCGCGATGGATATAGACCGCAATCATCCTCCTTGTTTCCTTTTGTTTTTCTCCGCGGGTAGTGACTCAGCCTAATCGGCGGTTTCACTTTTGGAGCCGGCGCCGGGTTTCCGGTGGAATTCCTCTGGTAACGGTTGGTCTTCTCCGGCGACATTCGCGGTATAGATCGGCGGCGGCTGAGGTGATAGGTTCTCTATCATCTCTAGGGTTACTAGGGTTCCTAAGATGGGTTTAGGTCTACTTTGGGCTTTAGGAAGCCCAGAATTAAATCTGAGGATTTTAGGAAGTTTGGGCTTAAATTGTAATTTTGGGCTAAGAATTTGTATTTGGCTATATCTGGATGTAAGTTTATTAATATTAATAGAAGAACCTTTATCAAAAAAGATATCTTCTACTAATGGTTGGGTATAATGAATGATAACTACTTAATTTTCAGGGTTTAAATGTGCAAAAACTAGAGTCAAATTTCAGCTTAAAATTTGATGGGTTGCTATAAGTCAATGGACTATGTATTTGTTGAATGATGAAAATTCTCTTTAGTATAAGATCATATATCTTGATTCTCTAAACTCATATGTATAAGAAGGAACATGAATGGTTATGATAAACTTATACTTTCATTTCCTTGAAGATGATCACATAGTGAGAATCCTATTTACAAAATTACAAACTCTGCTTTAGGTTAAATTATTGTCATTTGTCTTCATTCGATTTGCTCATCATTTCCAAGAGCATCAAATATGTTAGTCATTGTGAATGGCAGGTTGGCTGCTTTGTACGAATTCATCTTTTCGTTATTCTTCACTCGGCTTTTGTTGATTTTTTCTTTTGCAGGGTTGCTTGTTTTAGTTTAAAGAGATGACCGTTGCTCATTTTCTGAACTGGGCTTGTTCTGGCGAATGGACTTCTCAAAAGACTTGATACTACTTTGATCCAATTGCTGATAAGTATCGTTTTGAGAAGATATTGTCTCAAGTGGAGTGTTCTCACCAATATTCCCCCTCAAGCGAAGTGTAGGTGGAACACCAACACCGAGCTTGTGTCTTAGCATGCGGAAAACTTCAAATGGTAAGGATTTTGTGAATATGTCGGCCATATGGTGATGAGCAGGAATATGCTTGACTACCAGAGCTCCCA
The DNA here is from genome assembly GCA_900406425.1 of Iberis pinnata. Lineage (NCBI taxonomy): Eukaryota > Viridiplantae > Streptophyta > Magnoliopsida > Brassicales > Brassicaceae > Iberis > Iberis pinnata. The sequence goes on from OVBE01007469.1 coordinate 13,224, forward strand.
AAGTAACCCTTTCTCTCACATAATGGTAATGTGTTTCAAAGTGCTTTGACCTGTTATGAAATGTTGGGTTTGCTGTGAGGTAAATTGAGGACAGATTATCCCCAAAGAGTATCGGAGTTTGATGCAGAGGGAAACTTAATTCTCGCAATACTTTACCAATCCAAGTAAGTTCAGTGGATGTGTCTGATAAAGCTTTGTATTCAGCTTCTATTGAACTTCTAGATACAGTTTCTTGCTTCTTGGATGACCAGGATATAACATTGAGACCAAGAAATGTGCGGTGGATTGCCTAATCTCTTTGCATCCTGCCCAATCACTGTTATTGTAAGCCCTCAAGGTGCAGTCTGATGATTTTGTAACTGATAATCCCATTGTAGTTGTTCCTTTTATGTATCTTAGTATTCGTTTCAGCAAGTTGAAATCAGAGACACTTGGATTATGCATCTTTTGCACACATAATTAATTGCATATTGGATGTATGGTTTTGTGAGAGTAAGGTATTGAAGTTTTCCTGCAAAACTTCTAAATAAGTTGGATTAGAGAACTGAATTGACTTACCAAAGATCTCATCTAATTGCAGAGGCAATTGAGTGGGCATAGGTGAACATTTTTCCATTGCTGGAACTTTGAGTAAGTCTTCTGCATACTTTTGTTGAGATAAGAATAACCCTTCTTAATGTTTATATGCTTGTATACCTAGAAATTAATGTATATCTCCCATATCCTTCATTCGAAACTACTTCTACAGTTTTTGTAACTCGTCAATCATTGAGCTTGAGATGTTGCCAATGATAATAATATGATCAACGTAGAGAAATAAGAAGATGATTTCTTTTTCCTTATTGTAGACAAATAAGGAAGCATCATAATTGTTGCATATAAATCCAAATTCCAGGAGGTAATCACTGAACTTGTTGTACCAAACTCTAAGTGACTGTTTTAGTCCATATAGGGGCTTGTGAAGTTGACACAGATAATCTGGTCTTGCTTTGTCCACAAAGCCACTTGGTTGAGTCATGTAGACTTTTTTAGTTAGGTTGCCATGTATGAAAGCATTTTTCACATCTAGTTGCTTTATGTTCCATTCTATTACTGTTGCAAGGGGAAGTACTAGTCTTATAGTTGTAGTTCTTACAATTGACTATAGGTTTCTAAGTAATCAATTTCTTCATCTTGATTGAAAACTTTTACTACAAGCCTAGCTTTAAGTTTCTTTAAAGAACCATATGCATTAAATTTGGTTTTAAACACCCATTATTTACACCCCAAAACATTCATGTTTGGTGTATATGCATAAGACTTCATGTTTTAGTTTCAGAGCAGTTTTGAATTTCTTCATTCATTGCTGCTTTCCAAGTTGAATGCTTCATTGCCTCAATGCCTGTTTTTGGTTCTAGATATTCTACTTTGTGAGATCAGTGTGTATCTAGGATTAGGCTTATGGATTACCTTTGATCTAGTTATCTTGGGATGTAGACTTTGTTGATAAGATATTGTCTTAGTCACTATGTCTGTTGAAATATTTTCTGGTTAAATGTGAGGACTAGGCTTGAATTCTGATTGAAGTTCAGATTCTGACTGTGTTGCAGAGGTTGATTGAGATTACTGTTTATTTGAGTTATAATTCTTGTTGAGTTACAATTTCCATATGAGTAGTAGTTTCTGGTGAGTTTGGAGGTTATGATTCTGGTTGATCAATAAGGTATGTCCCACTTGGAGAAGAATGAAAGTTATTGCCTTTAAGAACAGGGTCAAATCATGTGTACACCCAAGACTTTCACTTCTCTCTGTGGTAGACACTGATTGAATAATTGTTGGAGACTATTGTTATGTGGGTTGATCTGTTGAGACTAGTTGCACGGTAATAGGTGATGAAGTTGTACTATGATGTAGAGATGTTAGATGTGTTGTATCAGCTCATTGAGATTCATTGGCTTGCAGCTGAGGAGTTGGAACAAGTGTTTGAGTAATGAAGCTTTGTTGCCAGGCTGATAATAATGGTTTATTCATCTTTGGTTGAAAATGTAGATAAATATTGTTGAATGGGTAATTTGACTCATCAAATATAACATCGTCGGGAGATGTATAGTCTTTCAGTAGGTGGGTATAGACATTTTTATCCTTTATACTTGTTGGTGTGCCTAAGGATCCTTGAGAGTTGGAAAACAAGCACTGCCAAAAACACGATGTGCAGAATAATCAGGCTTTGTGTTATACAACACGTTATAAGGGCTTTTGTTATCTTTTGTGGCAGTCGATAGTAAGAGATTAATGAGGAAATTTTCAGTGAAGAAGGACTCAACCCAAAACTGCAATGGAACCTTGCTATGGAACAACATTGTGAGTCATAATTTGGGGAGTATGAGGATATGAGATTAACGGTTGAATGCCAGAGTTCTGTAAGTGTGAGAGGAAAGATTTGTTCGTAAATTCCCCACCACCATCGCACTGCAAAGAAGATATTTTTGTTTGAAACAGATTTTTAATTGAATTATGAAAAATGATGAAAATATAGTTAAAATATGATTTCTTCTTGAGGGGATATAACCAACAATATCTTGAGTAATTATCAATAAAGATTACATAGTATATAAATCCTTAAACAAATATTACTGGAAAAGGACCCCACAAATCATAATATATTTTTTTCTAAAGGTTTTGAAGCAACAAAAATAGAACTAGAAAAAGGAAGTCTTGAGCTTTTTCCAAGTTGACATGATGAACACATGTCCTTGGAGCTCTTATTGATAATGATATATTGATTCATGGATAGCTGATGGGTGACTTGAGAGTTTGGGTGCCCTAGTTTGTAATGCAAAAGTGTGGCACTTACTGATGGTTGTTTTGTGACATAAAGCACACGTGTCTTCTTATCATCCAGCAACTAAATACCATCAAGCTTTCTTCGTAGAACCAGGAGCTTTTGGGTGATTTTGTCCTTAACAACAATACCATCATCATCAAATGTGAAAGCACAGGGATAATCTGAGGTTACTTTTGACACAGACACAGCAATATCTGGACAAACTAATACATCTTTGAGTGTAATGGTACTTGACTTTACTAGAAGAGAAGTTGAACCAATGTGTGTTATAAGCAGAAAGTTATCATCACCTACCATTACTGAATCTGAACCATAATATGGTTGAGCTTCTTGAAGATTGTGAGGTGAGTTAGTAACATGTGTTGTTGCGCCTGTATCAGGGAACCAATCACTTCATGTGTTCTATGTAACTTTTGTTATCCTCATTTCAGCTAGAGTGGTTGATACATCTTAGTCCTGGTAACTGTTGTCAAATCTATGCCAACATTTTAAGGCATGGTGTCCAGCTCTGCCACAAATCTGGCAGATTGGCCTTTCATCACAAACAAAAGAAGTTGAGGAGCTTGATGAGGGTTTTTGATGGAAGCCACGTCCTCTAGTAGAGAAGTATCATATGCCTCGTGTTCCAAATCTCCCATAGCTTTAACCTCTGCCTTTGTTGTTGTTGTGGACCTGTGGTAGTAACCATTAATTGACGCCCTTATGGTGTTGAATGCTAAGTGATGGTTAATTGATGGAGTATACACATATTTCTTTAATATATCTTCATATCCCTTTAAGAGATATGTGATGTCTTCAAAGGTTGGACTAGGGAGACTGTCCATGGAGTTTTCAACAACAGTAATGACAAGTTCATAGTCTCTACTAAGACCATGAATAGCAGTAAAGATCTTCATTTTCTCGATGACACGATTACCTATAGATGAAAACTGATCACATATGGTCTTGACCTCTATGAGATACTCCTCCATAGTCTTGTCTCCTTTAGAGACATCTTGGAGCTTCCTTTAAAGCTCAAAGAGCCTTGATGAAGTCACCTTATTGAAATGTTTGGCCAAATTTAACCAAACCTCTTGAGTTGTTCTTTATCCAACAACAACACTGAGGATATCCTATGATAGTGAACCTTGCATCCATGACATAACCACTTGATCAGCTCTAACCCATGAGATGAAGTCTGGGTTTGGAATCTCATATTCTCTTCCATTGATATATGGTGCAATGATGAACTGAGCCGGTCTTTGTTTGCCACCATTGAAAAAAACTAAGAGGCCTTGGCCGAATTAAAAGGATTCTAACTGTGATTTCCACAAGATATAGATTTTATTTGTATGTTTCACAGTTACACAGTTTGCATTGTTTTAAGGTGGAAAGGAATAAAGCTCTTTCATGACTCTAATAGTATGTAAAAGGGAACAAGAATAGTGATGATAAGCTTATACTTTCATTTCCTTGAAGATGATTACATAGTGAGAGTCCTATTTATACAAAACTACAAACTCTGATTTAGGTTAAATCGTTGCCACCTATCTTCATTTGATTTTCTCATCATTCCCAAGAGCATTAAATCTGATAGTCATTGGGATTGTGAGTGGCAGGTTGGATGCTTTGTATGCATTCCTCTTTTCATTATTCTTTACTCTGCTTTTGTTGATTTTGTCTTTTGCAGGGTCGCTTATTTCAACTGAGAGAGATGATTGTTGCTCGTTTTCTGAATTGGGCTTGTTCTGACAAATGAGCTTCTCAAAAGACTTGATATTACTTTGATCCAACTGTTAAGCAATGTCGTTTTGAGAAGATATTATCTCGAGTGGAGTGTTATCACTAATAATATGTTAATATAAATTTTTTCATAAACTTGCATATATGTGAAACTATGAAAAATCTCACGCGTTGCGTGGACAAAAAGTTGTCAGTGTTACCTTTCCATTTGTTTTTTTTTTTTTTATCTTGAGCATAAAAAGTAAAATAAGCTATTCCCAATTAAAATACATAGCGGAGACGGAAATGTGAATCTTATTCAAATTTGGAATTGTGCTCGTAGTTAAACTAAAGCCTTTGAGACTTAAATTTTGTTTCATTCCAAGTTCTGTTTTGGTTTATTGGATTTTTTGTAGTCATTTTGTGTTCTAAATCTTTTTGAATTTTTTACATAGATATCTTTATCTACTCAAATATACTCCCTCAGTTCTTGAAATGAGGATGTTTTATAATTTAGTTTTTTTTCTAAAAGGATATGTTTTAAGTGAAAACACTTTAAAAGAAATGCATAAAATAAAGAAAAATTTGTTTTCCTTAATCTACGTGCCAGCTACACAGACTTTGGTGTATTATGTGCGAAGACATCCCAACTTAAAAAATGTTCAACCAACATCACCAACTATTGTTTATACATTGCT
>OVBE01007470.1:0-18445 GCA_900406425.1 Iberis pinnata
TTGTGTAGGGAAAACCATATCATTCTCACTTCACTCCCCAAAATTCCTACTATCAAACATCTTGAATCCTCAACCAGGATTACACCAATTAATCAACCAACCGGGAGAAGAAAATGACAATCAAGTGCCACCAGCAACAACAAGGAGGGAACGAAAATCAAATGCCACCGATTGGGAAAAATTACATCCTCATAGGAGATCCACAAGAATTTTCCAACAATCAACAAGCCCAAAAAAATTTCTAGTTGGAGACTTCAACAACCTTGAAGCTTTCCTCGCTAATAGGAATGCCCTTCATCCTCGTCAACCTTAGAGACAGGACTATCAGTTCCATATCCAACTCTTCCAATTGCTCAAGCAAAACCAATTCCATGGATTACTCACTGAGCAACTGATGGACCACATTGACAACTTTGAAGATATTTGTGGCACCATTCAACTAATGGAGTCTCTAAAGATTTCACGCATTGCAAGCTCTTCAATCACTCTCTTGTGGATCTCAGGTGGTTAAAATCTCTACTCGCCAACTCCACTGAAACTTGGGACGACTGCAAAACCAATTTCTTGAGTCACTTCTACACCACTACAAGGACCAACAACCTTTGAAGCAAAATATCTCAGTTTCAGCAAGGTCCTGCAGAGTCTTTCTTCGAAGCATGGGAAATATTCAAGGAATACCTTCGTGATTGCCCTCACCATGGCTTCTCTGAGCTGAAGCTCCTAAACACCTTTTATAGAGGTATTGACCAAAAGTAACAACTCTCTCTTGATACAGCCAGTAATGGCGACTTCATGACTAATCATGTGGATGAAGCATATAAGTTGATTGATAATCTCGCTGCAAGCAACAACAATCATTGTCCTGATTATGATAGAAGAGGAAGATCATCTAGTGCAAAATCTTCTGAACTTGCAGAGGTAAAAGGACTTCTTACTCAACTTCTCAAGAGCCAAAACCAAAAAATGCCAGTTTTACTGAAGATGTAAAGAAGATTGAAGCAAATTGCTTTGCTATCAAAGAGTCTGAACATGTAGAAGAGGTGAGCTATGTCAATATCCAAGGTCAGAGAGTCTTCAATCAAGGTTTCAATCCAGGGTTCAACAGGGCAAATCTCTCTTGGAGAAGCACCAATGTGGAAAATCCTCAAGATCAAGTTTACCCACCTCAACAGAAGTCCTTTGTGCAGAATTCTAGACAATATTTTGGTCAGAATACAGGTGGAAGTGGTTTTCAAGGGAACCAGAAGAGGAAATTTGTGCATAATTCCAATTCAGGCGGATTTCAACAGCCATCACAACATGTGTTTCAACAAATAGCTCCACTTCAAGAAGAAAACAAGATGAAATTAATGCTCAAGCAAATCTTGGAAGGTCAACAAAAATATGAAAGGAACATCAATGTCAAGATAAACAGCATGTACAATGACTTAAGAAACAAATTTGAGTCATTGTCTACTCATGTTAAGAAGCTCGATCTCCAGGTAGCTCAAAGTGCAGAATCTGTAAAGAGACAAACTGGTGTCTTCCCTGGGAGAGTTGAGGAAAATCCAAAACAAATTTTTAAGTCATTATTCGCAAATTCGAATGATGGAGATCATGAGATTGGAAACGGAGCAAATCTGGAAAATTTTGAAAAAGATGCAGACGAAGAGATCGATCGATCCCCAAAGGGATTGATCCCCAAAGGGATTGATCGATCCTAAGTTACAGAAAAACCCAAAAATTTCATATTGATCGATCCCTATACCTGGATTGGTCGATCTAGCTGAACCAGGGACATCTGAAGAAAGAGATCGATCGATCTCCTTTAGATTGATTGATCTGTCGTTTTCCGACTCGAAGAATCAAGAGATCGATAGATCCCTTTCTCTAGACTGCAACAATTAAAACTCGCGCATATAAACTCAAAATCCCTTACCCAGTTGAGCCCAAAAATTCCAGAACTGATCTTGAGGATGGTGAGATGATAGGTAAGGCACTGAATCCACTCAGAAGGCTACATAAGGTGCAAGATCATGGGGAATTTGTAGTTCCTTGTTCAATCAATGAGGTGGAAATCAAGGACTCACTATGCGATACAGGTGCTAATGTGAGTATCATGTCAAAGGCTGTTGCATAGAGATTGGGAATTTCATGTATTAAACCGTCTAAGACTTTATTCTAGGTTCCTAATGATTCCACTATAACCTCGAATGGTTTCATCTTTGATATGCTGGTACAAGTGGGAGGTTATCTAGTTCATGTTGATTTTCATATCTTAGAGATAAATGGGGATTCAGATATGTCACTACTTCTGGGTAGACCTTTTCTAGCATGTGTAGGAGTTGTGGTTGATATACCTAATCAGCGTATCTCCCTTACAAAAGTCAGAAAAAGTTTTTATACCCAACAATCCCTCTTAAAAGTATGTCTAGAATCACAGTGGTTAAGAAAGAAAATATGGAGCATAAATCTCATATCAAACCTCATCTTAAGGGTGCGGTTAATGAAGTCTTGAATAGAGAATCTCAAGTCTTAACAAGGAATGAAATCCCAAAGGTCAGAAGTGAAGAAAAGGCGAACAATAAGAAGATCAAGAAAAGTTCTTAAGTGACTTTGATTCCTTATGGCATAGATGGAGATGCGGTAGAGTATAGGGTGAAAAGAAAAGGTACTTCAAAACCTTTCTCAAAGGTTAGAGCCTTCTTTACTTTAGAGCTTAAAGGTAAGGGAGGCGATGTGGCAAAGAATGTGATGGGAAAAGTTCTGAAGTTGATAATGTCCACTCTTGGACCCTGTTATGAAGCATCTCTCGATGCTAACACTACCTCGGCTTAGGAGGTAAGTTCTTCAAGTTAGTGACGTTAAACAAGTGCTGAGTGTGAGGCAACCCACTATTTGGTGTTTTAGATTAGTTGTTTTTGGTTTTGAGTTAATTTAGGTTTAGTTTACTAACTTAATGATTTTTAGTTTTGAATTCTTTTTAATTTAGGAAAATATCAGGTTCTATCTGAGGTTCAAATCGATCGTTCCATGCACAGATTTATCGATCTAAAATCCCTGGAGAAGAGCCGTAAGCACATATCGATCGATCTCTATAAAGATCAATCGTTCTCCTTTTCAGGTAAGTTCCGACATTTACTTTGAACTTAGGTTTTTGTTAATTTCTTTTCGTATGGTCTTATTCCTTCTCTTGGAATTATTTTCACTTCGGGATGGTGTGAAGTAAGTATGTGGGAGGGTATATAGCTACTAACTGTTTTGTGTCGTTTTGAATGTTTCGTCATTTTGGTGAAAATTTTCAAAAAATTTCGTTTTTGATTTAGTAGAGTCGAAGGAATAATGACCAGAATCAATGATGACTGTGAATTTAGTATTAATTTCTACTTGACTTCTGACTTAGATTTAACTGCTGCGATAGATATGGAGCCTAATTGACTAATTGATATGCTTTTGAAAATTCTAACTCTTATGGATTGTTGATGATTTGATGCGAGCTCTATTTGGATATGACTTAATTTGATGTTAAATTATCTTTCCTATGGTGTTGGTAATACTTTGAAAGCTAGGTACCTTGCTCTTTCTTTCTTTGTAAAACCGAGAAATTCTTTCAGTATGATTCAGATCTTATCTCTCCTTCCCTTCAATAAAAAAATGATAAAAAAAAGTTTGAACAACGGACCTCAAAGTCCATTTCCTCATCCCTTCAATAACAAATTCTTTCAATATAAAAAGAAAAAAGTGCACAAATGCGAAGACAAAAAAAGAAGAAAAAAGCAGTAAGAAAAGAAAAGAAAAAGAAGTGAGAAAAGGGGAAAAAGGTGAGGATCGAAAGTCAATTCATGCTCTGTTTGGTATGAGAGCTTTGATAGAAAATGTATTTAAGCGCATTGATCGATACCCCATAGGTGAGAATGCACTTATATGTACTTAACTGAATTTATAGAGCTAGTTGAGATGATTTGATAGTTTAATCGATTTGGGATTTAGAGTAGGAAGCATATTGTTAGGAACAGGTAAATAGTCTATTTTGTAGTGGTTGTCTAGGATTAGTGTCTTTTAGTTTTTGATGTATAAACTTGGGGTTGCTGAGATTCTAAGAGTTTTTGTGTGGTTCGGTTTCAAACCTCTTCTGGATTTGATATTTTCTTTACTTGAGGACAAGCTAAGATCTAAGTCCGGGGGAGTTGATATTACTCGGTTTTAATGCTTTATAGTGGGTATTTATACTTTCTATTTGGCATTATCCGAGTGTTTTCCTTGTATATTTGGCATATTTTCAGGTTTATAGGTATTCGGGACGTTCTAGAGCAAAATAGATAGATTTTAGAAGATTTCAGGTGCAAACGGACAAAATGAAGATGGGTGGATCTATCCAAATTGAAGAATGATCGATCTATTGAAGCACGTAGGAAGAGATCGATAGATCCAATGCCTCTAGAAACTTACGGAAACACATATCGATCGATCTCATTTAAAGAACAGACCGATCAATCCTATTTCACATCGATCGATCCTATTTCATATCGATCAATCCCTTCCCACGAGATGAATAATGAAGTCTGCCGAATTTATGAAATTACCCTCAAGATTTTAAAAGATTTTTTCCTTATTTGGTTTTATTTTCTTTTTTTTGAACTATAAAAGCCTTAGGCTTAGTTTTATTTTCTTTAACGCACACTTGAGATTTCAGAGCTTGGACTTGGAGAGAGAGACAAATTCCTACCCTGTATTTTGGAGAATAATTATGAACTCTTATATTTTTAATATATTGATTTGGTTTTTGAATATGCTTTCTTCAACAATGATTTTCGATTGCTTTGATATGTCTGAGTAGTCGTCTTGTTTGGTTTTAGGGGTTTCCCAGGAAAACCAGGTTTGATAGTTAGGGTTTAACGTAATGGATTGAAATTGTTAGGTTATTAGTCTAGATTTTCTTAATGCATGAATTAGAGTAGCTACCTAATTCATTGATCTTAGATTAATAAACGCAAAGAGATTTGGTTTAGGGATCGGATCTAGTCTAGATGAGTAGATGTTCTTGCTTAGCGAGAGTGTTGTCTTGAATGTCTATGAACAATTGAATCTGAACTTAATGCTTGATTGGATTATTAGACATGCGAGAGTTTATATCTGATAGATCAAAGATAGGGATTAATACTCTGAGAGGAGATTAATCTAGTTATGTCTTTCAAGTTGAGAACTATTTTCAATATCAAATCATGCATGTTAACATGAGCTTCAAACATGAATACTTGTGGGATTCCCTAATGCCTGGCGCCTTAGTTAACTGATTTACATCCATTTTTTACTGTTATTTCTTATGTATTAGTTAAAACCACATCTTTTTATTCGTCTTAGTTAGAATCGATATTGAACTAAAAATCGCACTATCTGGTCTCTGTGAAATTTATCCCTAGTCTATACTACTTAGATATGTTCTTTGCAGTTAGATTTAGTTTTAAAATCCTGAGCCTATCATTCACATATTCTTGACTCCCTACCTCAGTGCCACGGTCGCAATCAGCTCGACTACTTCCACGTTTGGAGCAACGCAAGTCTCATTCTTTTTTTGTTCCTGGCACTCGTCAATGGAATTTGCACAAGCTTTCTCATTATGTCCACCCTGAAGATATTCCGCTCACACTGTCCATTTGTCCATCTAGCACTAATGCAATGGATACTTATTGTTGGCCATACGCCACATATGGTACTTATCATATGAAACCGGCTATCACAATCTCAATATTCCCTCACCCGAGCCGGATCTTCCCACCTCCCTTCCCTCTACTTGTTTTTCAAGCTCTTATGCTCCTGGCATATTCCTCCTAAGATTAAGCTCTTTTGGTGGCACACTTTCCATAACAGTTTGCACACTCTTCATTCTACACGTTTACACTACGGTGATGAACAAGAATCCTCTAATCATCTTCTCTTCACTTGCCTAGTAAGCCGGGAGGTGTGGGACCTAGCGCCTATCCACCAAATCCCTTCCACTTCCTTGTCCCATCATTCCATTTAGGATAACCAGGCACAACTCCTTCTCTATAATCCTTATGACTCAGTCCTTTCTTTGTTAATTCCCTTGTCTGGCAGCTATGCAAATCTTGGAATGCACTTCACTCTCAAGGTCATCGATGGTCTATCCATGATATGATAAATAAATCTTTGCATGATGCTCACTTATGGGAATTGGTGGCTGATATATATAAGCAAAGTCCCCAAAGTACTCATATTGTGGTCGATCCTAGGAGTTCTTCTTCTATGTTGTCCTCTTTGGCATCTACAGTCTCATGATGTCGGTACACTTGCCTTGTTGATGGTTCTTGGATTTCATCCAACACTTCGGCAAGAATGAGGTAGGCATGATCGAACACATTGCCTACTATGTATTAGCTTTACTTGCACTTCTGCTCGCCCATCCTCAGAGGTCACCGAAGTTGAGGCTCTTTTGATGGTTGTCCAACATACCTAGAGTTTGGGTTATAGTCATATCCATAATCGTTTCGATAATCCGAAGCTAATTTAGGTCATCAACCAAACGACCAAATCTATCAGTATAGGTAGGTTGCCATGTACACTTTTAGCTACCTTTTCTCTGATATTATAGCTTTCTTGGTACGCAATGCCTCTTCCATTTTTGCTTTCATTTCCCACTGTTCCAACAATGTGGTGGACTATTATGTTAAATTCGCTAGACTATCTAGCGTAGAATACGATCTGTTGGCTTGTGTAATATACTTTTTACTAATAATAAGAATTGACAAAAAAAACGACTTCTCTTGGATATTCTTTTCTCTGTGCAGCTGGTTTAGAAGGGTATTCTTGCATTTCACAACCTAAAATCAATAATCTCCTCTCTTTTAGGGAGATTTTAAAAACTGCCTCATCAATTTTTGAAAACCATCATATATTTTCTTTCAAAAACTAACTCTTGTTACTTTTTAAAAAAAATTGCATGAGAAAATATAGACATAGTAAAATATAAAAAGAAAACTCTCAATATTTTTAGCTTCATAAATATGTACAGTACATACAAAGAGTAATCGATCGAGTATCATGAAAACTATAAACACAACTCTTTGTTATACATGAAAAAGTTCGATTATATCAAGGATCATCCCAAATACGAAACGAACCCTAAAATCAAAGAAGTTATCATCCAAAAAAATCACCAGGTTTGTATGTTATGTCGATGAAATGTCATCCTATACAAAAGGTGGATCCATCATAGATCAAGTGGTGACGAAGAAGACAACTTAGAGCAAACTAAGTTTCATTTTAGGTTGAACTCTGCTATGAACAATAGACAAATTTTCTAGGCTTGAACAGAGGTTGCAAGAAACATTAATTATGGTTGTATTGGAATGAGAGATTGAAAGATGAAAATTAGAGAACATTTGACACACAAAAAAAAAAAAAAATTAGAGTAAGAGAAAATTTTGAATTCAAATTATACAAAACATTGTACACATGGTCCTCTCAAAGTTGGGGACATATCTAAATTTTGTGTGGTCGTCTTATACTTGAATTTATTTTTCACTTTTATAATTTATCGGTAATAATTTAGGCTCTTTACCAATTAATATAATGTTGTATAATAAAAAATTATGAAACTAATTTAATAATTCTGATTTAAAGAAAGTGTAGTTTTCAAAAGAAAAATATATACTTTTCGAAATTTAAGTTCATTAAGGGTGTTTTTTTCAAAAATTTTATTCTTTTAAGCCTTCATTACAATGTTCTTCGATTACCAAATAAACACTAGAGTGATGCTTACATAGCTCTCATAATACTTTCATGGAGTGACGACCCCTATCAATGAAGACAAATGCAATTTCACAATAACAAAAAAAGAAGTCATAATACCATGAATGAGGAACCACACTGATTATTGATTGTAGCCATAGTGAGAGTTATGGAGCAAAATGAGCTTCAAGCCTTTAGCTACTCCATTGTACCTTTCTCTCAATACGACGTCATCTACATGCCTCCAAGTCCGTCCTCTCGCCGAGCTCTCTCTCCACATAAACCTCTCTGACAACGGATTCACCAAACTCTCGTAGAACTCATTTGCTGTCTCGCAAATCACACCCTTTTTTCCATAATCAAAATCGCTATTAGTTTATTTTGCACTCATAAGAGTATGTATGTCATCTTTTTAATTGTAAAAGTTACCTCTGCCATGGCTTTGATCTTGAGGTTTACATCGTTACTAAGAAGAACGAGTTTTTCGTCGCTGTTATGGTTTCGATAAACAAGAGCACATTCGAGAACTTGATCTTCTGATGTAGGAGAATCAATATCTGCTACATTATTGTTCCAGTGAAGGGAAAATGGGAATGTTGATGACTGAGGAGTGACAGGTGGGGTTGGTGCAGTTGCTTTGGTTTCCTCTAATGAGCTTTGAACATCAACCCACCATTTGGTATTGACCTTACACTCTTCGATCCAATCCAGAGCTGAGCAAGCAATCTCTCTTCTTCGTCTAAGTAGAAGACCGCGACTGTGCTTTATCTCATTTAGTTCCCTTAACACTTAACAATAAAATCAAAACGTGAGGAATGTTTCTACGTAGCCATATGGTTTAATTATGGTTTTTACCTGTTCGTGGTATGACCAGATGTGTACCCTTGAGACCTTGTAGTAATTGTAGTGGCTTCCTAGACTCTTTATTGAGAAGTGAAGAAGTGTCCAACACAATGATCCACTTCATCTTGCTCTTTGTATCAGAAAGGATCTAATAAGATAGTGAACTAATGATTAGTATAACAACTACACAGTTAACGGAGAACAATCTAATTAGTTACGACTTACAGAAGAAGAACGAATTCCCCTAGAAATGTTGTTTCTTGCCGGTCCTTTAAATGAAGCCTCAGTGTTTGATTGGCTTAGGGATGAAGATTTTTCAAGTAGAGGTCGAAAAGGCGTCCGCTCAATTTTGATCTTTGGCTCCAGAGGCTCATGCTTCTTCACCTTTGGTTTCTTTTCAGCCATTACGTTTTCTTCCACATGAGCATCAAATAATGTTTTACGTGTTGCTTTAGAAGAGGAGCCTTCTATTTCTTTTACCTCACCAACTTCTCGCAAACGTTTTAGCATATGAGAGTTTGGGGATAGATTTTCCTTATGTGGGGTGAAGATTTCTGGTTCTGTTAATGCCACTGAAGCAACAGTAGCAATACTTGAAGGAATCTTTGATTTGCTCGATAGCTTTGAAGGGCTCTTGCTATCTTTTAAATCACCAATCTGTTGTAACCTTTTCAACATATGAGAACTTGGTGTGAGATTCTCCTTGTCAGGAGTGAAGATCTCTGGTTCCAGATTCTCTGCAACATGATGAACTGCCAGAGAAATAGTCTTGTCACTTAATAAAGCCTGTTCTCTACGCACCTGGGATTTTGGTTTATTCCCAGATTGTTTTTGCTTTCCTGTGGTCTTGTTGGTTCTGAGCTGAAGAATAGAAGCAGATTTTCCCCTTCTAGACCAGATATTGCATGTGCTCCTTGAGCTATCCATCTCAGACAGTACACTATCTCGAACAGTATGAGTCTGAGGGGTCTTGTTTTCTTGACTTCCAGTAGAATCACAAAGCAGTTCTTCAGCAAGTTTTGTATCCTCAAATGTTTCTACAGCCAAGGTTGAAGGAACTGGACTCCCCTTACCTGTACTTGTTTCGCCATTTCTTTTGCTTAGGCTGTAAGATTCTTCAGATATCCAAGAGTCAATTGACAATTCCATTACCGGTTTCTGAATTGATGTTAACGGCAAACTTTGTGTACCACTCTCTTTAAGATCCTCAGAGTCACATATTTTTTCCGTTTCTCTGGTCACTCTTGATTTTTGATTCTCTCTTACTCCTCTCTCGGGCAGTTGCCTCCAACTTGAGCATAGACTTTGGGTATCTTCTGCTTTGATACTTGAAAGACGTTCATTTCCGGTGAACAAACAATCAGACACTGCACTGGCTTGCCTTGAACCGACCATGGTTTCTCCATTGCTTTTCTGATGTAGGTTCTCTTCACTCTTAGTCTCTATAGCCATTTCACTCTGAAATTCAGAAATCATGACGCCTTGGGTTTCTTCATTTCGCTCTGCTTGAGAAAAGGAACTGGGAAATACTGCAATAACATTCCTTAAGACCTCTGTTTCTCCATTGTCTTCGTGACTATGAATTTCAGCCTTATTTAGTGGTTCAGCAGTTACTTCCATTACTTGCATTGTGAAAATGTCAGTTTCCCCAGTGACTTCCCGATTAAGGCTTAGATTCCCTATTTCTGCAGCCAACTCAAATGGAGAACACCCTGACGCTTCAAAGCAGCCAGTAATCTGTCCCAAACTTGGATAATCTGCATTGGATTCTAAAATATTTATGGCCAACTCTGTTGAAACCGGAACATCTTGGGGGAAGTGTGGTGTTTTTGTCTTAATGGAATCTGTCGGGAGTGGAAGCAATGAAGTCTCCTTTGCAGCCAGAAAAGGATCCTCATCTTCAGAAGGGACTGATGACTTCATCCTCTCTAACATCACATTCAGATGCAGACCTTTGACATCGAGTTCATCAGCCTCTGCGGCAAATTTAAGTTCTGAACAACATGAACTCTCTGGGTAGCCACCACTCTGCTGCTGCTTACCTGGAGAGCAGGTGCTACTTGGGTTCTTTGCTGCGGCTTCTACTACATCTAAATCCAATTCTTCTGAAGTTTGCAAATCTTCATTGAATTTTAGCTCAGAATCACTAGCTAGTGACTGAACACTTGGAGATCCAAGTGACAGCGAAATTACCCTTGTAGTAAGATATGTATCCTCATCCTCACTAGGGACTGATGAGCCACTTCCTTCGGACGTCACATCCAGATGCAGATCTCCATCATCACCTGATGCTGTTTTCACTAGTGACTGCAGTGAACAGATTACAATGTTGTGGCTAAGTAGATAACATCAGATAAGTAATATTCACTGCAGTGAGGGACTTGGCATATATGATTCAAAAGCTAAAAGCAATAACAACAACATATGAGAGACGGTCGAACCTGATATGAAACCTCTAGGTTTTCTACATCAAGCATTCTATTCTCTTCTTCTTGATCCATCACTGTAGCTGCGTCGACTGGTGAAACAAACGGACTCTCGATATCATATGCACGGCTCAGGGGAATCCAGTGGAGCCTATAGGTTCTTGTTGAGCCACCAATCCTAATAACATCACCTTCCTTCACCTCAACACAAGCATCTGGTTCGACTTTCTGATCAGCAATCCATGTCCCATGCACTAAATCAAATCGAAGGAACAAATTCAATCGAAAACCAGAAACGCATATACCGAAATTCAATTACAAGACAATGCTACATGAAATCGATGAAAAAGTTGTACATGATTAACAAATTCTATTGCGGATGACAAAATTTTCGCGAGATGAACATACAAACAGCGTCGAGACATCCATAGAAATCGGAATGGAGTTAAGAGAAGATTCATATTCATACCAGAAGACAGATCTGTAACGAAGAGTTTCTGACGAGAGGGAATAGAGCGGATTTCTAAGTGGAATCTGCTAATGCTTGGGTGCGTTAGCAGAATATCGCAGTCTGGATGCCGACCAATGACCAGAACCTCCTCTACCTCATCATCATCGCATACAGTAGCACCGTTTCTCTCCGGCGACGAGAAATCGCGACTGTTGACGACGAAGATGTTCTTGAGAATGGCACCGTTTTTCAGCACGGTGAAAACGGGAATCGTCTTCTCCCGCACTAGTTGCTCCTCCAACAGTTTCTCTTCCTTGACCTCCATGGACAAATCTAAGAGTTCAAGTGAGAGTGATAATCAAGTTTAGGATTTCAAAACGAAGGAGACGAAGAAGGTTTAGAGCTCTCGCTTCGAGATTTAATTGACTTTGATTTTGAAAAGAAAGTAGCCGTTTCATCGACGAATTGTATCTACGTGTCACGCTACCATTTCAAAATTCAGAAAACCAAATTAAATTATAATCGAACGGTTCAGATTTTCCTAATCAAAATTTTGATTTCAATTCGGTTCCATAACCAATTAGGTTCGTACTGCTGATTTTAAAATAAAAGGTACTTTGATGGGTTAAAGGCCGATAAAAGTCTCGACTTGTGGCAAACATACTTATTTTTTACATAGATTTTATTTGAGTGTATATACATATATGAATTTTAAATATGGGTAAAAGACATCTACCGTGTAAATTATTTGGATGTTTTGTTAAAGTGAAGGGAAAATTGAATTTGTTTAGCTACAAAGTTCTCCTCTGATCTACCCCTCCACCATGTAAATATGTTTCCTCGACAACTCATATCAATGAGCAGTGATTCACTAATCCAATCCCAAACTCAAGAGAATCCTCCGATAATTTTTCATCCACCCTAACAATTATATTAAAATCTTCTCCTTCAACTCAACTCATAATCCACTTCTCTGGCTACTGTCGGAGCTGCATTGCTTGATTTTATAGTCACCATTCAAAACTTAAAACATTGGGTTAACAATAACTATATCATTGGCAATACATCAATCTTATATTGTTCCCAAAATAAAACATAACAAAAAAATCAGTTTCAAATACATAATTACTATATGCTTATGATAGAAAAATGTCAAGATTTTACCAAAGGGTCATCTTCTAAAACAGATTCTCTACTTCTTCCTCTGGTACGTTATTATATTATTAACGTGTAGAATATCAATTAATTTATTTACGACAGATATAAGAATCAGGGAATGGATGAAAGAACCAACTTTAGGATTTGGATGTTGTGAGTCGTTTCTTCTTACGGAAGAGGTAGTTTAAGAGCAGCCCGAGTAAAGGGAAACCTGTAATGACACCTATATAACCAAGCCACCATATGGACCGTTTTGTCTCGTTAAAGCTACTTCTCTTTCTTACAACACTCTCCGGTTTTGGTCTGGTGGTATTAGTGTCTTTCTCGTATTTGACTGCTGCCACCAGCCCATCTTCTGCAATGTTTAGATACGGGCCTTGGTTTATCGACGGCTCCTGATTCCCTGGTGGGCCTGAGCTTCTTGTCTCTTCAATCTGCAAAAAAAATGTACTGGTAATTTTCTGTTTCAGGTTGCTTTGATACAAAAAAGTTGACTTACTTTCTGTACATGCATATGACGACTGCAGCTAAGGACACCAAGAAACTCGTTCGTGGCCCGAACCCACCTGTACACACACACACAACATATACACAAAGTGATTACTAGGAAGTACTAATTCTTTTTTGTAATCTAAGAGATACTAACCACAAGCTCGATGCTGTTAATCCTTCGAAGAACGCTAGATGTCCCCCATGATTTGTTGTAGCCAAGACAATATTTTTGTTTGTCCTTTTCAAATACAAATTTTAATGTTGTTAAAATCTCTAACGTGATACAAGATTTAAAGAAATCGTTTATTACCGGCATTCGTCCCAAGGAATAGCTTCCCTTGTGCATAATGGATCATCCAGAGCACTTATACAGAGTAGTGGCACTGCCACATTTCCTACGTATTGGGTACTGCTTGATTTTCGGTAATATGTATCTACAGTCTGCGTAATTGTCACTTTCTCAAATCAACAGATAACTTAATGCTGATTATGATCAACTCTAATACCTCGAATTTTCCAACATGACAAGTAGCATGGTTGTCAAAATCTCTGATAGAACGTGACTGATGAGGCAATAAAAGACGACGTTAATGGGACTGTGCTTCCTTCACTTAATATACCAACTTGACTATAGTTACACTACTAACCTTTTTGATGCCTTCCCAATTAGCTAGCCGTGAATATTGAGGTTCATGCCTGCAATGGAAGTAAAGTTATAATTGAAACCTGATCTTCTCAAACTAGTGTATCTGAAATCTATGCGGGTGGACATACAATTGGGCATAACCTTGGAGTCCGATGGTGAGAGCTCTGTCGTAAAACTTTTGTTTTAACGTCCGACAGATAAACCTGTCACCAATCTTATTGGGAGGATACAAAGGAAAATAAACCATAATGTATTAAGCATCCACTAGTATCAAACGAAACCTTTAGTATTTACAAGTTTAAAGAAAATTAAAGAAGATGTAATTTCTAATCAAATGATTAGATAGAAGTTCAAAATGGCAAATGTTAGGCAAGAAAAGCTCACCAAGAGGTCCCATGGAGAGCAAATAGCTACAGCACCCCTGATAGGGGTCTTTTCACCCTCTTCCCCAAGGTATTTGACCTGAAACATGAGAGATGGATTCAGGTGTATGTTGTCTATTAGATGAACCTCTGCATGCACATCAACGGTATTCAAAAACTTATATTAGAATTAGGAAAGGTACTATTATAGCTTCAAATCTCTGCTGGAAAGTAGCCTATGGTGCAGCCAACTAAGCAATATTGAATAGAAGGTCTATGGAAGACAAGAAAATCATCACATTTCAAGATAATTCAAAGCTAAACATAGTTACTCAACTGGATCAAACTAGAAGCGCGCATAAAAAAGACTGAAATTGAAATCCGGATTCGGTACCAGAAGATTTGCGCCAATGCTAGTCCCAATAGCAAAGAGAGGGGCCATTGGGTATTTGGATTGAAGGTAACCAAGAACTACCCGTAAATCCTCTGTCCATCCAGCATTATAGAAGCGATCAGACTGCACGAGTTAGCAACACAACAAGCTTTTATATAAGCAAGCTCAAAGTTATGAAAACAGAATACTAGAAGCAGATTGAAAGGCCTATAAAAGGTGGTACACAAGATACAGAACAATGGAACTCACAGTAACAGCAACACCACCCAATCCTCTATGGTTACTAATAACGACATTCCAACCTGATTTTGCAGTGTTGTAGGCAAGATGCTTTAGATACTACAAAATCACCAATGCAAGTCAAACAGACATTAAAGCACAGAATAAGAGATATGTGAAACAAAAGAAATCATAGACTTACGGCAGATGAAGAATCGCTAGTTAACCCTGGAATAACGACTGCAATGGGGGTTGTGTCTTCTCTTGTGATTTCATTCTGATTGTGAAGAGCACCATCAAGAACTGCACAAACCAAACAGATTTAAATATGGAAACAAACAAATGAAATAAAACGTTTACCATCAGAACTCGTTAGCCAATCCAATGCAATCGTTCCACCATCAGAAGCCCGAAAGAGCTGTCTGACACAGTACAATCAAACAGACATCATCAGCTACAACGAAGAAAGCGTATCAATCGCAAAAAAAAAAAAAAAAAAAAAAAACAAANTAGCTAAAGACTGGAGGCAATCCGTGGAAATTCAAGAAACACGTCTGAAGATGCGGACTCGCTAACCATGACGTCGCCACGTAGCTTAAAAACATACAGAAAAAAAAAGAGGAAAATTGAAATTCGAAATCTTATCAACAAAACTCAAATCAAATGTTAGTACTCACCGGCCGTGAAGGATCCGACACCGTGAGACGACGCCGTGGTACACAGGTGAATCAGGATCGTAAATAAGATTAACGCGGCATCTGAAATAGTGAAGAAACGCATCTCCGATGAAATGGAACTCGAGGAAATTGTAGAAGAAGACGGAGCAGAGAAGGAAGAGTGCGAAGAGGTAATGGCGGATTGGGATGAGAGAGAGAGCGTGAAAGAGAAGGTCATATGGAGATGGAGGGAGAATAACATCGTCCATTGCGTGCAGATCCGGCGGTGTAATCAATGCAGGGATCTTCATCAACCACACCCAAAGTGGCGGGTGTAGATTTTTTACGTGCTAATTTTTTATCATTATTTAAAATTCCGAATAAATGGGACCAATTTCTCACATACTCCTTTTCTTCATTTTTTTTTTCGTCAATAATTTTGTTTCATCATTATTAAGAATTCCGCTGAGTTTTTTTTCAAAAATTCATAAATATAAAGAAACTCTAAAATCTCAAGCTCTCAGTTTTACTATGTTATTATAATAAGTTTCAGCTGTAACAATTTTTTCTTATAAAAAAGTTAACTATGCCGCGAAATTCTCAACTTTGCGAGTTTTTTTCAAAAATTCATAAATATGATATACTCCACAAAAAAAACAAACCCACAAAGGATGGATACACAATATTCCCACCAAGAAAACCAACAAACCCAATAATGGATATACTGACCTCGACATAGAGGTGAAATTACACTCTAAAAAAGAGTAGAACAATCCCTAACCGAGAATACAACGTCCACAATGATTACACCACAGTGATAGGAATAGCCCCTTGCTTCCCAACTAATCGTTATAAAACCGAATCGAAAGCCATCTGATAGATGTGTACCCCATCAAGTCTATTGATAAACCTAGATACAATAAAATTGGCGACAAACCATACTAACTTATACAAACAACAAAAAGCGAGAAATAAAATACAAAATACAGGCACTGGATTTTTAAAGTTGATAACTATTTTGAATACATGGAAGATAATATGGCCACGTAACCATCTCTCGAAGATTGAGAACGACGATCGTCTTTCACCTTTACTAGCTTCATTCAACAAAGTGGCTAGAGAAAACTTAGTTGCTTGCAATTGCACCAGCAGACGCATCGCCAGCCACCAAACCACCTTGCCGGAGGATAGCCCAAAAGCTAAACTACAGGAACCACCATACGACCATCCGCGTCTTGGTAGATTTCGCCAAGTCTCCAACAACAACCTGGAGAACGTAACCGGGTAGGCAGCCACCAAGAACCACCATCGAGATCTCTCTTCAACCATCGTATGCATGGTGTTATGATCACCAAAAGAAACCCATATCAACTCATCATCTAACCACCATTCCTGAACTGGTTGCACCGTAACTTCGTCAAACTCATCGTCATACCACAAACGCGTCACATCATCCTTTTTTAGAAAAGGAATAGCAAAACCACCGCATGCACAGAGATGAAGAAGTCGGAACAAAACGGAAACGAGAATGGTGTATGAAGGAATATAGGGCTGATTATTTAACCGATTAAGCAAGAAAAAAGAGATATATACAAAGCATGCTGGCGCCGACATGAAGTTGGTCACCGGCGGAAAGAAGAAGCTATCGATAAAATCAGTCAGAGGTGATAGGAGAGAGAAGGATAGTGAGAGAGCTTTTTCTGCTTCTAAGACTATGTTAGACTACTCGACATACTCCTCTTCAATCACAACAATTCTCGCATGCTTTTTTTATACATATTGTATTAGATTATATTAAGAATACAAACTCGTTCCACTAAAGAGAAGATAGAAACCCTATCTGAGATTGATAGAAACACATAATGGGAAATGCTTTCAAGTAGGATACGAAGACTCCAAAACAGAGTTAAGAAATAAGTTTCTGATAGGGATCACGGCTAGAAAGATCTTAGATCTTTCTAAACCGACATATACAACCCATGATATCTTGAAAGATCGGTCGAACAGGAATTTAGAACCAAAGACATATCCTCTAAGATTTGTTCCTCTCTACCTAATAAGTTGACAGACCTAAAAAGCAACTAAACTATGAACAAGGCTAAAGAAAACATTAAAACTGAAATAGCTATACAACAAACAAAAAATGAATGATGGGCTGATCTAAAAAGAGGATGGGCAGACATAAACTGAGAAGGGCCCAATCCACACCCAAATTTGGTCAAAAAACCCTAGCCCACCATGCAGACCGCTTGTTGCTACCTTCCACCTGCAATGCCACCGCTGACATAAGTTCGGCAAAGCAGACCAACCAACAAACTTCACCACAGGCCGCAAGGACGGATCTCCACAGCAGGGAGAACGCCACCCAGTAAAAAACAATCACCACAAAACTACCAAGAGCCTTCTTGAGCCGGACAACCACAACCACCATTGAACTAGCCACAACTGAGAATCACCAAAGCATGCATACATCCTATAAATCTGCCGCCTCATGCAATCGGAATTGTGACTGAAACGCCACAATATGGACCCGCAAAAGATCAAACAACATAAACATCCAGGAGGTTCCAAAGAGATTGAATCGACGTAGGAAGAGGCGCAAGCACAACTTGTTACCCTACGGCGACGAAAGCAGCGTAAAACGGCAGTGGAAAGAGGATCTAGAAGCTAGAGGGAAGAGGAGCCGAGGCAAAAGAAAGGAAAGGAAAATGAAAACGAAAACGAGATGGGGCAGCTGAGCGCCGGCAAAATGCCGGACATTAGTCGCGGCGATGGAGATGATTAACGGAACTTAGTTGGCAATGAGAGAAAAATCGATGTTAGATAGAGAAGATCACTCTAAGTGCTATTCTCGGATGCATTTTTTATAAAATTTTATTTCTTTACTAGTTCTTTTCAATCAAAAAATTATTAAAAGAAAAATCACTCAACACTTCAAAAATGCTGAATAATTTGCATGGAAACGAAAGTAAAAGCGTCGAAGCAAAAGTATTTGAAATCGCGGAAGCAAAATATCTAAAATAACTAAAAATAAATATGTGTTGGAAGCGCAAATATATATATATATATA
>OVBE01007471.1:0-15298 GCA_900406425.1 Iberis pinnata
CGCATGGTAGGTAAGCTTATATATCTAACCATAACTCATCCAGACATTTGTTTTGCACTTAATCAAATCAGGCAACATATGCAATCACCCATGGAGCACCATTGGAAAATGGTGGATAGGATACTTAGATATCTCAAGAATGCTCCGGGCCAAGGTATATGGATGGGCAAGAACAATAGCACATAGATTGTTGGCTATTGTGATGCGGATTGGGCTGGTGATAGGATTGATAGGAAATCAACAACCGGCTATTGCACTTTCATTGGAGGAAATTTGGTTACATGGAAAAGCAAAAAGCAAAAGATTGTCTCTTGTAGTAGTGCCGAAGCTGAATATAGAGCAATGAGTAAGCTAACTAATGAGCTTACATGGTTAAAAGGTCTAATTGAAGACTTGGGGTTAAAGACAAATGAGCCAATGACCATGCATTGTGACAATCAAGCCGCAATTCACATAGCATCCAATAATGTATTCCATGAGAGGACGAAGCATATTGAAGTTGATTGCCATAAGGTGAGACAAATGGTGGAGAAGGGAGTGATACTACCTTGCTACACAAGAAGCCAAGATCAACTTGCGGATATATTCACCAAGGCCGCAAGTCTTAGAGTTTGTGAGTTCATCCATGCCAAGCTTGGACTCACAAACTTCAACCAAGAATGAAGACCTCTAACCGTGGAGCTCACACTCTTTTTCCCTTAATGCGTTTTTATCCCAAGTGGTTTTACACATCAAGGTTTTTAATGAGGTGTGCATTCACGTTCCAAGCTTAACCATTCATCATGGTCAAGCTTGAGGGGGAGTATTGAGACATAAGGAAAACACTCAAAGGAATAAGGAGAAGACAAGTTTCGGGTTAACTTGGACAAGATGGATCAAGGTGAGAGTGGACCATCGAGACACTCAAGCCATGGCCCGTTGGATCATCGAGCCAGGCCCATGCGATAATGCGCAGAAAATTTTCTAGTGGGCCAAATCATATTTCACTCAAGCCTTTCTCACCAAACCACTTCTAACATATTTCAAATATGTTAAGAGACCTTCTAGAAGAAGATGGCCCGAGGAAAGTTACCGTTTGGACGAAGGAAGTCATGGGTGAAGATTCTGTGCATCATTCACTAGGCCACGCGCGCGTCTGGCTTGAGCTGTCAGGCCGAAAGACCGATTTGTCTCGGGTGTTTTGGCCGTACCCGAGACTTTCCTCTTTTGTATTTTTTGACCGTTTGAGGTGTTTATTCCTTTTGCTTATAAAATGTGTAATGTCTCGAACCTATTTTGGATTAAGGAGAAATAAATCCTCCATTTTCTAACTCTAAAGCTCGCATTCTCTTCTTCTTCTTCATGAGTCTTATTGATTCTTATTCTTAGACATTGGATTACAACAAAAGAGGCTACAAAGGACAATTTGGTTGTTTTAGGGAACGAACCATTTCGGTATGAAATGTTGGCGGAGTCTAAAGATGATGAAGGAAAAAATTTGAGGTTGTCAAGAATAAAAGCTGCTCGGGAGGAAAGGATTCTCTTATCTCCAAGTGGGTCAAGTACCTCCAAAAGTGCTTCTGAACCACAATTTTTCCTCGCATTGGGCCAAATGGGATGACCACGTGCATGAAGAAGGGTCCTTCACCATCAATATATGATCTTCTAGCACATGTTGAGCCGGAGAAATTGGAGAGACTTAATGAATACCAAAATAAAGTCAAGTGTGGACCTTAACACCATCTGTTAATAACTCTGTCATCATTCTATGCATAAATTGAGTTGTGTTTAATTGTACAGGGGCAAGCCATATATATGTCAAGCTGATGATGAGGGTTTGTTCTTCAACTTTCTAGCCCATAAAAGAGGTTATTGGCCAAAGAAAAATTTTGGATGGCTGTTCGATAATGTAAGTTTACTTGACGGCCATGTTAATTAGTTAACCGCTGGGTTATTTTATTTAGGTAACTGAGTTATTTACTCTATGATGATTGGGTTTTGATATTTTACTCTTCTTTTTACATCATCTTTTTGTGTATCTTAGACTCCTCATCCGAAGATCCATGCAAGATCCCTCCTCATTCTTTTCGTCGTGCATTGCGTTTTTGATAGTTGGTTCCAAAATCATATGAAACTCCATTACTATATGTTCAAGATGGGACCTAAATCCTACAAAATTTTCTTAATGGCTATCAAGATGTAGTAAACGACATGTTTCCAATGGAGTTACAGAAAAACTTGAAGTGGATACAAGATGGGGATCACTTGTACGAAGTACATAATATTGGACTCGATCATTGGATGGCGTATCACGCTGATCTGCTGAATGAGAAGATTGATGTATACGACCTAATTATGATAGATGCAACACCCGTAAGTGAGAAGAGAGTGCTAGATGCATTAAAATCGCTAATGCAAATGATCCCAGCGATGATGAACACATTTGTTCCTCACGAGCTACAAAAACCTAAGGGGCGACAATTTTTGTACCAAAGGAGGAAAAGCGACTACATTCTGCAAAATCATCAATCTGTGATTCTGGGTGCATTCATTGAAGTTTTTTTAATATCTAGAGCTCGGTGTAAATTTTTATGGGATAAACGATAGAAATATTCAAGGTATACGTGTGAAGATGACATCAGACCTCTTGGCTGACAGAGGATATAAAAATGTATTGATGGCGAATGAGAATATTCATCACATCCAAAGTGAATATTAGTCTTTGTCTTGTCATAGGTGTTGCTAAGGAATGACACAACATGCTGAATCAAAGCTAAGGAAGGAATCATGGTGGATTTTGTATATGCTGGGTAGATTGATTGGGTACTTCAATACAATCTATCTATAAAATGCACATATTTTACTTAAGAACTATGAAATAATTGCTAAAATCGCATGAAATTGGGTAAGTATAGAATTGAACCTCATTCCGCCAAGTAAGAAAAATAGGGTTGGATCGTTCCAAAATGGTAATTCAGCCATACTTATCAAATGGTTTTACAACTAAACTATGTCGTTAAGCTAAGCTAGCCGTTAAGTAGCCATAAAACTCAGCCAGACCTCAAACGTTAATCAAATGTATATTTCCACTTTATTGAATCGGAATTGATAATGCTATTGAGATCTATGTTGTCTTAAAGTAAGTTTAATATACATTGTGGCTGGGTTATATATTATGAATGAAAGTGAGTGTTTAATTGATATCTTGGGTGGGTTATATGCTATGATGTGTCTGATAACTCATACATGCACACAAAAATAACCAGCCGTTCAGTGAGATAACTTTTACTTGAAAATTCGGCTACATATTCGCGCCTCTTCGTATTACACTAATATAGAGAAATTTATATAACCGAGGCGAATGATTTCTTATAAAGTTTTTGAGGTCAAACGTAGGTACGATGTTTTATAACGCAACTATGATATGATTTTATGGGTGAAATGATGTCTTACTACGTTACCGATGTCAAACGCGGCTATGAAGTATCTTTGAAGTTGACGTGATATTAGAAAAAGCAGAACACATAACTTAATCGTAAACATTACGCAACTCAGTCGTGTGGTAATCATTACTCAGCCGTAAAATAAACATTACACATCCGTCAAGTAAAAAAATTACTTAGTCTGTAAACCAATAACATGTTTGGTCTGGTTCTGGTTTAAGTTTTTGATTTTATTAGATAATCAAACAAAAAAGTTTTTATAAGTTTTCGGTTAGGATTGAATCATAACTCAACCATAATTTAGTCAGATGTTTATGAAATGCAAATAATATTAACACAACTTAATGTAACCAATAAGCATATTACAATCTAACTTCATAGTGTAGATAACAACTCAATGTACTCGTAATAATTACGAAAAGTCTGAATTTTAAAAGCTCTCATGATTTGAAAACCTTGGATGTCAAACCGGTCAAGCAATCCCGAATCGAGATTCCAGAAGACTACTTTAAAGGGTTGAGAAGCTTTACAATAAAACATATGACAACACAAGATCACTACAACGGGAAATGCCAATATAACCAATCCATCTTTGTGACAATTGATTTCCAATATCATGTTTGTGCTCGTTCTCCAAAATCCAAAATTTGAACATTTTTTCAGTAGGTATCCGACAGGAAGACATAAAAACCATTATATCCTTGTAATCAAACATTATCGACTTGTAAAGATCGAAGTCCATAGCAGCAGGTATATTGATGTACATAAAAGTTTTTGTCTCCAAATTAAAACCAATAACACAAAATAAGTGATGCGGAAAGAATATACAACCAACAAAACATATATACCCGCCAACACAGATGTTGTAATCGTCCGCAACTTGAAAGAGAAAAGAACAACAGACTATTGACCAAGAAAGGTTTAAATTCTTTAGGGTCAATACTTGTTGTACGAGAGCATTATCATCTGAATCATCTATGCTCGATGTCATCGAAATGACTTTATAATCCTTTGTAACTTGATCAAAATCGATGAAATTTCTGGTCTTCCTTCTAGTAAACTTTATAGAATGCAATATAATAGTTTCACTTGTTGTGATTTTGTAAATTGAGGCTATACATATGTTCTCATTACCTACCCAATCAAACAGGTTATACACAATCGACCGCAAACCTGAGAGCTAATCTGAGAACATTGGTGAATCAAATGGTGTTTAAGAGAAACAATAGGTGTGCCACACATCTAATCAGGGTTTTCAGACACATAATATAAAGTCAAAGTATGTTGCTCAACAACATAAAACAACAACCTTGGTCGATTGTGAGCAACATCCAGATTTATTTCGATAAAAAGTGTCCGCCCAATAGATGTCTCCACAATTTCGACACACAACACCTACAAATCATCTTCGGAGGAAACCATTTAGCGGGTAAATTAGGAGCTGGCACACGACTACAAATGAGCGTATAAATTTTTGACATCATAACCAAATAATGAAATTGAAAGGAGATTTATTGACAGAGAAGAAATAGAAGATTTGACAGTGAGATCACAGAAAAATATACATAGGGTTATATACTTATATAGAATAACCTTAACCACCGAATAATAAATAGGTCATTACGCGGTTAGGGTTATAACATGTTTGAAAACCGAACCAAAAACAATTTCGGGTCGTGGGTCAATGTGGTATGACTGGATTCGATCGGTTTTGATTATTGACAGAGAAGAATAAAAGATTTGAGGGAGATATCAGAGAAAATATGCATAGGGTTATATACTTATATAGAATAACCCTAACAACATAATAATAAATAGGTCATTCCATCGTTAGGTCTATAACATGTTTTAAAACAAGACCGGAAAAATTTTAGTGTCATAGGTCAATGTGTTTAACCAGATTTGATCAGGTTTGATTATTTCATTAGAAATTTAGATTTATATACATACCATTAGCAATAACCCTATTTATTAGGGTAATATAACCTATATATTCCTACTCGCGGAATGACCTATATTATGCATGTAAATTTAAACTCGTGACTCATTGAAAGATCTCGACGTTTCTCTCTCACTCCAGGTCCCTTTATTTATTTCTCTGTTTCTCTTTTTATTTGCTCACAAATTCACAACCTCTCAATTACAGATGGCGCGTCGAAGGATTAACTCGGAGTTGAATAGTTTGAGGCTTAATTCTCCCTCACACGGCCCAGTCAGTTAGTCTATCTTGTTCTTCAATACATTTATTGTCTAATAGATAAAAAGTTAAAATTTTGTCTCTTATAGGTCCAATGGAAGATGACATTTACCACTAGGAAGGAATCATAATGGATGCTGTTGGTACTCCGTATGAAGGCATACTCTTCTTAATTAACATCCGCTTCCCTCTTGACTATCCGATGCAACCACCAAAGGTTCATTCTTGTTTTATGCAAATTAAGTGATCCTCTTGCTTTCTCATATGAACAATTGGTTGTTATGTGTTGGTGTATTTCAAGACTAAGGTGTATCATTCAAACATCATAGCAATGGCTCCATTGACCTGGATATGTTGAGAGGCACCAAATGGTGTCCTGCCTTTACCATGTCCCATTTATGAAAAATTTCTTGTAATGTCTGTATAAGCGTAAATAGTCAATGTTTCTTCAGTGATTAGGTTATGGGCTCCATTGCTGCGTTTTTTTTCTGATCCCAATCTTGAAGATCCTCTGGTGGTAGAGATTGGTGAGCGGTACAGGAGGGATAAGTTTCAATACGAGGCAAATGTAATAAGCTGGACCGTGAAGTATGCAATGGGATGAGGAAGACAGTAATTGTTTCCATACATGTAATAATTAAGTTGAACAAGAATTTTTGTTTGGTTTTATTTTTACTTTTCTCTTAGGCAAGCAAGATAATTAAACATAACTAATTCATAAAGTAAACATAACTCAGTCAGAAAGTAAACAACATAACTCAGTCACAAACAAAGTAAAACTCAGCCGTTTAGTATGAAACTCAACTGTAAATTTCATTTTAAATTTGATAACTTCGACATATATGTAAGAATTAACTTAGCCAGCTTGATGGTTTTTTTATCTTTTCGTTGTAAACGGCGCTGTAATCTATCGCTTATCTTCAATAAAATATCTTTGAAAAAAAAAACTTAGGCGTATCATTTACTTATATATAATATACTAAATTTAAAGTGAATTCCTTATGTTATTATATTGTCAAGAGGATTATATTAATCTTATTCTTTTTAATACTCTGTCTTTTTATATTAAATGTTAACTTTTTAAGCTGAAATTAAATGAATGATTTTGATTACAATAACTTCAGAACATTAACCAATTTTAAATTAAAGATAATGAGAGGGAGTACGTGTGATATTACGAGGCGTGTAAAGATGTTTTATTACATTACCAAGGTAAGAATAAATCAGCATTTATGTATCTATACAATAGTCTTTAAAGTAGAATTTTACACTTCATTCGTAAAGAGTAACTCAGCTTTAAATAAACCATGAACTCAGCCATAACTAAACCAGAACTCAGTCGTACATAAAAACATTCAAACCCATAAATCTGTATTACATGGGATAAGTTTTCGCATTATGCCCACCCTTATTACTTTAAAGAGGTAAACAAATTGAAGAGGCAGGAATACGAAAAAGGGAAAAAAAATCACAACAGTGTATGATACTTGTAACTTCTTTCGTTGTTATGATGTTGAGATACCAAGTGGGTGGCACCATGTATCATTGATTGGAGCAAGAAATGTTATACGTTAATAAAAAGAAGATATTAAGAATTTGAGAGATAAAGTTAGTGCTCTTGAGGCTGTAAATTTGGAAGAGTTTTCGAATGGGTAAGAAGATGAATTAAAGGAGAAACATGAATAGTGTGCATCGCTAAACAGATAAGTTCTGGTACTCAAGGAAAGAAGTGAAGTATACCGAAACATGCTCATAACTTCGACTGTCGGGATTGTAGTTGTGGTGGGGATAATCATGTTTAAGTGGTAGTTGTTTCAAGGATTTAGTCATGCTATAAAAGAAATACTTCATATCACTCATATCTTCCTACATGTTATGATTTCAAGCCCAGTACTCTCTCTCTCTATTTATTTATTTATTTATTTGTTT
The DNA here is from genome assembly GCA_900406425.1 of Iberis pinnata. Lineage (NCBI taxonomy): Eukaryota > Viridiplantae > Streptophyta > Magnoliopsida > Brassicales > Brassicaceae > Iberis > Iberis pinnata. The sequence continues at coordinate 7,549 of OVBE01007471.1, forward strand.
CTCTCTTACTTCGCCCACAAATTCCTAATCTCTCTTTTAATTGTCTTTCGATTTCGATTTGGGTCACAAACATTATTCATGCAAGAGGTATCCATTAGAACTAAATTCTTCTAGGCATGAGACTTATGCTTCCCTCCCGCCAAAGGGGCACCAAATCTCCAACTGTTGAATGTAACGTTTCCTGCTTATCCTATGCAACCACCAAAGGGGCCCCAAACCAGAAAGATGGCTTGTTATGCACTATCGTATTCAATGTCACTCCGAATGGTAGCTACAAATTGATGATTGCATTTTTTTAATCAAACGAGAAGATTTGACTCATATACTGTTTGATGAAGTAGAACGAATTTTGACTTAAGACTATAATCCTTACATGCTCACTTCGGGTCTCTTGTATGTGTCTAAATAACTGGATTGTTCATACCACATACAAGTTGGATTGAAATGAGCATGTAAGGTTAATAATCTTAAGTCAAAATCCGTTGTTAAGGCAGTAAATGAGTAATCTTCAGACTTAATCTCATTATCCTATTGCAGTAGTTATGTATTGTAATAATAAGTTAGTGTTTATGTAATGGGAATTTTCATAATAATAATTGTTACTACTCACTCATAAGTCGTATCAAAAAACATTCAAATCAATAACTTCACCGTATTGAAACAGAACTCAACCATAAATTATAACCAGAAAGAAAACTCTGCAATAAAGTAAACATAACTCTATCGTAAACACAACTCAGTCAAATAGGAAAAATAACTTAGTTGGAATACTAACCTAAAACGCGACGTAGTGAATGATCATGACTAATGAATAAACATTTAGCCCATGGGCTTTTGTTTCTAATATAATTTGGAAAAGACAGATAACAAGGAAAATAACTCAGTCGTAGAGTAAAAATAACTCACTCATGCAATGAAAAATAAGTTAGCCGTAGTGTATAGTACTACCTAAGACACTAAGAATAGCCCAATCGAATGATAAAGAATAACTCAGTCGCTACATATGTTAGATGTGTAAAATACAGCCGAGCACTAATATAAAGAAATTTTTATAACCGAGGAAAATGATGCTTATTATGCAGCTATGATGCGATATTACTTTATGTGGGAACCAAAATTTTCACTTTTAATTTTTGTTAGTTACAGAAAATCAGAGATAACTCTAACTTTCTAGACATCTCGGATTTATGTTAGTGAAATGATTTTAAGATTAGAATACGATAAATAATAATAAAAGTACGAGAATTAAGAATACGAAAGAGGGTAAAGAGGTTTCGTATTCTGAATCGTATGAGCGTGTTACAATCAGATGATAGTTCTGGCCTTAAGCATTGTCGGCGAGTATATCCTAGATCTAACAACATATTGATTATAAAATTTTATAATTTTTTATTTAAAATGAGTGAATCAGTTGTACAAGTTGATTAGGTTGAGTATGAGGATTACTCAGATACTGCTTTATTGAATCAGTCGAAGATTGTGAATTTAGACTTTGAACCTTACATGTTTTGGTGTTCACAAAAAATTTGTTTAGAACACTTACAAATTAACTTGACTTGAACATGTAAGATTTAAAGAATAAATTCACTATCTTCTAAAGATTCAGTAAAGCAGAATCTGAGTAATCTTCGTCTCAATATCATTAAATTTTATAACTGAGTCACTATTATTTACTTCATACAATATTAATGTGTTGTAATAATAATTCAATCGCTATGTTATTCATAATCATAATTGTTATTACTCACTCGTAACATAGAAATTAAAATCCATAACTCAACCGTATCAAACATAGTAAATTCATACCACGAAGATAACTCAGGCGAAAGGTAATCATAACATAGTCGTAAACTAAGAAAGACTCAGGCGTATTGCAAACATAACTCGTTCGTATAGTAAGCATAACTCATCTGTAAGGTAAGCATAACTCAACTATGACTCTTCGATTAAACATGACCAAGTCGTAAAGAGGTTTAGCTCAAACATAAAGTAACATAAACATAAGTCAGACAGACACAAAGTATAACCTAGCCGTAACTTTCATTTTAAATATCATAACTCAGGAAAACATTAAAAATAACTTTGTCGTATCATTTCTTACTGTATCAGTTAATATTGTCTTAGACAATAATAATAACCTAGCTGAGTGATAAACAATAACTCATATGTTTCATATATTAAATGTGTATAATACGATTGAAGAGTAATATCGAGAAATTTTTATAACCAAGGTAAATGTTTTATTTTGACGCATCAATGATATGATATTACGATACCAAGGTCAAACTCTAGATGATGTCTACTCTGTAATAGTATTACACAACTATGATGTGATATTACGATACTGAGGTCAAAACCTAGATATCGTCTAGTTTGTCATATTATGCAACTATTATGTCATGATACAAGGCTATGATGTCTTATTCGGTTACCAAGGTAAAAAAAATTGAGGAGGCGGGAATACGAAAAATCATGACTCTTTGATTAATATTCAAAATATTTGACATAACCAAAGCATTCCACTCAGTACATCACCCGTCGAAAGTAACTCAGCCTTCTTGAAATAATAACTCAGCTATAGTTAAACCAGATTTCAGACGCATAAAAATAATTATAATTCGTAACTCATTCGTAATTAGTAACTAAACCATAGATTCACCAGATATCAGTCATTGTTAAACTAGAACTTTTTCGTATTACAAAAATATTCAAATCCAAAAGTCAATTTACATCGGAAAAGTTTTCACACTATGCCAACTCTTTCTACAACAAGAACATGTGTGTTATTTCCTTGGACGTTTCTTCTCACGTGCAACTCCTAAACCATATTTCATCCTTTTTTTGGTCTTCCTGGTTGTTGACGAGTAATCGGGGGCAAACACGGTTGTTTATCCATGTCTTCTGGAACTTGATGTGCTGAATCAAACGGCATAACCGATTGTGTGTATGCATTAACCAAAGAAGTGTTGTAATAGTAATTGCTGCACAGGGATATACGAGAAACATTCCTGTACTCGGCAGCTACGATTTTGTGCGCACATGGTAATTCGCATGTTTGAAACACTTGCATGTGCAAGTTCTCGCAATCAACTTAACAACATGCAATGACTTCACATATTTAACTTCCATGCGATTAGTATCAAATAATTTTACCGTAAACAGTTTGGTGGCATCAACGCGACCATATTATTATTTATCAATACATAAAAAATGTTAGACTTAATTATGATTTTTACGGAAAATATGTGAATTGTGATGACTGACTTATTAATTATGACGATTGACTTACTTGTAGTAATTTCTCTACACGACGGGTAAGCGTGGTTTTTTGCGACATAGCATCCTCTCTCCATTCAAAAACCATCTGGTCATCATATCCCGTATCAATTTTAGTAGTTGAAATTAAGATCTCTAGCATTTGACAGTGATTTGTTCATTGATTCTGCTATATTCGTAATCATCAAATTGTACCCCTCACTTGGGAAATGGACAGGTGCCCATAGTTGAACTTCATATCTTTGGAGGTAGCAATGAAGTTCATGATTAATCGCTTCAATCTCCTCGAGAATTGCATTAATATCAGGGATCCTAAAACATCTTGCCGCCATCTTCACTAGATAAAAAACATCTTTTTCTTTGTATTGTCCCAAAATTTTCTTATATAAATGGTATGTGAAAATTCCCTGAGAAGCCAGCAGATACACATTCCCAATTGCTTTCCCTATCGACTTATGCCTATATGAGATTATCGAAAGATCCTTCTCTTTGGTAATCAAAACTTTAAGTTTTCTAAAAGTCCATTCCCTCGATTCATCATTTTCAGTGTCAACCACAGCAAAACATATTAGAAAAAACTGAAAATTACCATCTTGAGCTAGTGCTGTGAGAAGCGTCCCTTTGTATTTACCATTAAGAAATGTACCGTCTACGACCATAACTTTACGCATGAAAGGAAACCTAGCTATGCTCGAACCAAACGAAAGGAAAACATACATGAATCTTCCACATTCATCGATTTGAAGATGCGCAAATATACCCGGATTTTCCCTTCAATGTCATTTATAAGTAAGAGAGCACGTTATCAAACCTAATCTAAGGTGTTCCCTCATCAATTGCCCTTTCATATTGCAGCGTCCTATGTGATTTCCAATATGGCATCTGTCCACATGACCATTCGAATAAGTCAACTGCATGATAGAATTAAGTCAATCACATCGAAAACATAACGCAACCTTAACGTTAAAATAACTCAGCTTTAATGTTCAAATAACTCTACATTAACGTTAATATTACTCAGTATATCATTGATATAACTCAGCCCACTCTTTTAAATAACTCGACCCACAAAAAATAACTACCTTTGCACCAAACTGCTCATTGAAAACAAACTATCCGAATAAGTCAGCCGCATCATAGAATTATGTCACTCAAATCGAAAATATAACTCAGCCTTAACATTATAATTTTTATATAACCCAATCTATCATTTTTATAACTTAACCTACCATTAATATAACTTAACCAAGTTTTTTAAATAACACGGCCCGAAAAAAACCCTCTATACCAAACTGCTTATGGATACCTATTCTGACACTCGCAGGTAGAACAAACGAACCAATGTCGCTGAGAAAGTCCCTGTATAACTTTCCTAACATATTTTTTTGCTTGTTTAGATCGATTAGAACGATTAGTTACGGGACATGTATGATCTTAATCATAAATACGAACGTAAAATTCTGGTGAATCCCCTTGTTTTGAAGCACAAACTCTCCAGTGACATCCAACAACTCAACACATAACAATATATGTTTTTCGTATCGGATACGTCTACATCAAAATCAAATCGATCCCTTAATACAAGAGGTTTCAATCGTCTCTCCAAATCGGAATTACTCTCGTCTCGTTTCCCTACCGAGAGTTGTGGCGAATCCATCTCCGACCTTAAAACCTCCAGATTCCCATTGTGTTGGCTCATCGAGCAGTTGTGAGATATCTTTTTTGATTAAACATAACTAACTCATAAAGAGGTTTAACTCAAACATAAAGTAAAATAAACATAAGTCAGACATACACAAAGGATAACTCAGCCATAACGTTTATTTTAAATATCATAACTTAGGCAAACATTAAAAATAAATTTGTCATAACATTTCTTACTGTATCGGTTAAGACTATCTTAGACAATAATGATAACCTAGCTGAGTGATAAACAATAAATCATATGCTTCATATATAACTGTGTATAATATGACTAAGCACTAATATTGAGAAATTTTTATAACCGAGGCATATGTTTTATTTTGATGCATATATTATGTGATATTACAATACCGAGGTCAAACCCTAGATGATGTCTACTTTGTCATATTATGCAGCTCTTATGTCATTATATGAGGCTATGATGTCTTATTTCGTTACCGAGGTAAAAAAAACTTGAAGAGGCGGGAATACAAAAAATCGCGACTCTTTGATTAATATTCAATATATTTGACATACCTAAAGCATTCCACCCGGTAAATGACCCGTAAAAAGTAACTCATCCTTATTGACATCATAACTCAGCTATAGTTCAACAAGATTTCAGCCGCATAAATATAATTAAAATCCATAACTCATCTGTAATTAGTAAATTAACCATAAATAAAACAGAACTCGGTCATCATTAAACCTGAACTTTCTCGTCTCAGAAAAATATTCAAATCCATAACCCACTCTTTCTACAACAAGAACACTTGTGTTCTTTCTGGGACGTTTCTTTTCACGTGCAACTTCTAAAACAGATTTAATCCTTTTTTAGGTCTTCTTGGTTTTTGACGAGTAATCGGGGGTAAACACGGTTGTTTATCCATGTCTTCTAGAACTTGATGTGATGAATTGAACGACATAACCGATTGAGCGTATGCATTAACCAAATAAGTGTTGTAATAGTAATTGCTTCATGGGGATATACGAGAAACTTTCCTAAACTCGGCAGTTGCGATTCCGTGCGCACATGGTAATTTTCATGTTTGAAACGCTTGCATGTGCAAGTTCACACAGTCAAGTTAACAACATGAAAAAATTTCCCATATTTAACTTCAATACGATCAGTATCAAACAATTGTATTGTAAACAGTTTGCCGGCATCAACGCGACCCTATTATTAATTATCAGTAGAGAATAAAAAATGTTATATCTTAATTATGATTTTCTACGGAAAATATATGAACTGTGACGACTGACTTAGTAATTGTGACGTTTGACTTACTTGTAGTAGTTACTTGACACCACGGGTAGTGTGGTTTGTTGCGACATAGCATCCTCTTTCCGTTCAACAAACCATCTGGTCATCATATCTTATATCAATTCTAGTGTTCGAACAATGTTAAGACCTCTAGCATTTGACAGTGCTTTGTTCATTGATTCCACTATGTTCGTAGTCATCAAATTGTACATTTCACATGGGAAACGGACACGCGCCCACAGTTGGAAATCATACCTTTGTAGGTAGCCATGAAGTTCATGATTAATCTCTTCAATATCTGATGACACTGAATTTTCACGGTTTTTACTTATCAATTAGCATCGATTATGAGGTCTAAAAGCGTGTATACATCACATTTATGGTTGATTTCACTAAGTATGTGTTTTTAGGACTTTTGCATTAGAATTTGCATATGCACGCATTTCGGAGGTTTTTAGGACTTTCAGGTATTTTTGGGAAGGATTTGAGAAATTTCAGAAAAACAGCACTTGACATTGGAATGGACTCAGCACTCAAGTGTGGAATGGACTGAACTTACCTCCAAGCACCTGCAGGATCAATCTCAACTCAATGCAGGATCGATCCCAGGTACTCCTGCAACGAAACAAGATCGATCCCACCCAGCACCTTCGGGATCGATCTCAACTCAATGCAGATCGATCTCAACTCACTCCAGATCGATCCTGCAACGAACCTAGATCGATCTCAGGCAGTTCTGCAACGAACCCAGATCGATCTCAGGCAGTTCTGCAACAAAACAAGATCGATCCCACAGTCACATTTCCGACGTTTCTGTTGAAGTCTCAAACTAAGCCAAGGAAGTGCACAAGACAAAGTAGGACTAAGAAGACAACTCATGAGATCGATCTCACTTGTGTTGGGACCGATCTCAGGTACTCAACGCCGGGATCGATCCCAACCTTAAACGAAGTTTGGATGCAACGAAGCTGGATCGATCCCAAGCAAGCACCCTTTAGTCCATATCGATTATGCACTCAACCACCTTAAGGTTAACACGCTCTGACCTGACCAACTCGAATCCGGATACAACCTGAAGCAAGGCCCAAGATCCAAGACAATGATTAGCATTTTTTCTCTTTAGTGCGAATTAGGGATTTTCTCTGAACACTATAAAAGCCCTAATTCGCCTCCATTTACAACAAGCTTAGTTTTTCTTTTCTTTTTAGGTTTTAGTGATAGGTTTTATTTTCCTTTGTTGTTCTTCATGTTCTTGGTGTAAAAACCAGATTTATTTTAAGTTTTAAGTTAATATACTGTTTTCCTTTATTTCCTTGCTTAGCTTTAGGTTGGTCTTTAGTTTTTGCATCGTGATTTTCGTTTTAAGTTTTAAGCTTCTGTTTAGAGTTTGCATTTTCGTTTCTGTTCTTTATTTTCTGGGTTTGTGTTCTTGCTATTCTTCATAGATCTTCATGTTTAGGTTTGTAGTTTCGTTTCCTGTTTCATCTGCTTCTACTCCCATGAGTAGTGAGTAGTCATCCAAGTTCC